>JAAAKL020006963.1:0-17408 GCA_010016065.2 Carybdea cf. marsupialis auct. non (Linnaeus, 1758) | reverse complement strand
CTGATGAGTATCGAACGAAAAGCTTAGACATAATGAAGAAAGCCTTATTTTTGACTATTTTTAAGTTCTGTAGTACCCATAGCTTATTCAAATTGAGAAAGAAAAACTTTGCTGGTGTTTTAACGATAACCGTGGCTGCCATCAGAGATTTTAAAACATAATCATGTTTCATATTCTCTGCTGCCATACAGACAAAGAATGATCATTCCATTAGTTAAAGGTATAAAAAATCAATTCAAGAAGTTTTGGAAGTTTTAGCTGTGTGAGGGCATGTAGAGTGAAATAAATGATGTCCTACAATGGACACACACGAGATTGTTAAAAAATAAGTTCAGTCACATCGAATGCTATCCAACGGTCTTCATATATTTGTATCCGTCAGACGCCGAGATAAACTACTCCCTTGTATTAAAAACCTGTCTGAGGTCAGCCACATTTGATAAATGGATGCTTGAATCTTTAACGCAGAATGGGAACAAAGTTTATGTACAGATTTAGAAGCAGCATCATCTCTTTGAAGGTGTTCGGTGTTCCATATAAAGGCATCTGTATGTGACCTATCAAAATGAAGTTACGTTTCTCTGCCGATCCAAACCAATTTAATTATGCAACAGAAGTATCGCCAACGCTATTTTCCTAGTCCTGCAGCATTTTGAATTTGCCCTGGAGTCTCTCAAGAGTGGCTTGATGACATTGTCCGTCCTACATGTACGAGCACGCAAACTCCAAAACTGAGTGCATATCAAACTAATGAATGTTAGTGCTAGATAATTGCTACATAATACTTGGATTCGCTTTTCTTTAGTCTTTCCATAGTTATACACTCCACCTGACAACTCTTTAAGGTTAGCACTTCAGTTAAGTAGCGCTTGTTGATGGTACGAGGCTCGCACTGAGATAATACAAAAGCTTCAAAACGAACACAAACGAAACAGTTTAATGTCGGTAGATAGAACAAACGTATCTTACAATGGGAATTGACATGCCACTTATTTGGCTGCAATCTTCATGCAAAAATTTAAAATGATTAAAAAAAATAAAGTGCTCAAGAGCTGCTAGGTACTTGCCGGCCATAGTCTAGAAATCATTTCTTAAAAGGGTCTCCAATCTTTACGAGATGAGTTTTTGATTTAGTATTACTTTAGATAAAATCAATATATATGTTGGATAATATAGTTTGTCCCAAATATATTTCAAATTATATTCTATCAATGAAGTACCGGGCGAAAAAATAATGTTTGTATCTGTTTTAATCTGCCACGAAAACGAATTCTTAAGTTGCTGTTTGAACATAGTATGGTGTTTTTTTCAAATGTCAAGACAAAGTATCTATTATGTTAATTAAAACAAAAATTATGAGAAAGTGTAGGCATGAAAAATATCCATTTAATAGCAACTGAATAACAAAGAGACATTTTCAGAACAAACGTTTCTTTAAAGAAGTATATAAGAGACAGATGCCACGTATTTTCCTTATCTTTTTGCTGGTTCTCGCTAAAACATTGTACGCCATCAATATGGTAACCACTTTCGTAACAATGTCTACACCAAGAGTATAAAGGTACCTTTTACTACTTCCTTTCATAATGGTTCCAGCTGGAGGCTTGGGCCTGTATTCCTCCAAAGTTGGGCGAAACATATTGTTTTAGTGTGGGCAAATGATGAAACGATAGACATAAAACGTCTTTGGCTTCAAATGTAAAACAATGAGGAAATGATTCCATTAATAAGCACGAGGGGACAAATAAGGCAAGATTATTATACACGATCATGATTGGTGATATAAGTATAAACTCTTGTAATGATTTTTGCAATGTTCTTTAACTATAATGACCGAACATGCCAAGTTTTATTCATACCACTTGGGGAAAAAAATCAGCCCCCCCCCCAAAAAAAAAGGAAGATAAGTGGATCCGTGCGTCTTTTTCTTATTATGTGTGGTTTTCGTTCTCATTAATAGCTGTAATTGTTTGTAAAGATATAAATGTTTATGCTCAACCTATCCGCTATCATCTTTTTAGTATGATCTTATATAAACTTTGATAAGTAGTTAAAACTTTCGATAAAATAAAGTACACGTCTTTGCAGCTTATGTTACGAAGATACCCAATTGCTATATCTGACCTTAAACTAGTATTTCCACAGAATGAACACGAATCTTCACACAGAGGGACGTACACGCACCAAATGTATGCCTCTTTTTAAACGGCAAAAACCTTGATCAATATTGGATAACTTAATTAACTTCCTAGCACCACTGACAATTACCTCTAATGGGATTTATATTTTTCACCCTATCATAATAATTGAACTAGCATTTTGTAAGTAAGTAGAAATCTTTGCATCACATAGACATTAAAATGACCACTAAAACAGAACTGTTCCACTAAAAATAAGATTAAATTGAAAGCAGTATTCAATAAAAGATAAACATTTTACGTTAGCGTATTTATCGTCTCCCTACTTTCGATTAGTTACCTTAAACAAGAGAAGGTAAGGGATCAAAAAAACGGTCATGTGCCAGCATAAACATTAGATAGGTTAGAGCTCATATATTTTGACATAGGATCATAACTGTAATGTCACAGCTGTTACTTCCCAATAGTACAATCGTGTTATCCTTCCGACAAATAGTTAATGGAACTGTCGAACTTAGGAAGCATAACGTAAGATGCATGGGTGAGTTGTGCTATCAAATAACCAAGTTTGGTTATTTTATTTATATTTTGGTTACACAGCATATAATTTTAGAAACAAATAATCTACAATTTGTGATTCCAAGCTCTCAAAAAATGTCTATTAGGCATTTTCATTCAGTGGCTAAGTCACAAATGCAACTTGAATTTACTTCGATATAATGTACGTTGTTATCATGACATTAATCAATACGAAATTGATTGTATTTAGCTGACCTCCGAGTGAAATTAGTCTAGCGATATAGTTTTACATCCTGGAACACAAAGATTTGACTTCTCAATAATCATATCAGGCCCTAGTTTATCGCTTGTGATGGTGGATGGCGAAAGGTAGCCACCACAATTATAGTAGATGTCCACTACATGAATAACGGTAAAAAATTGGCAATAAGATCTAGGACCTAACCATGATGCCAATCATATCGTTCTTCCATGAGAGAAACGGGTTTACAAAGAAAACATGCCAGGCACGAAATAGTGTCTCTTTGTTTCCAAAGGGCAAGGTTTTTAAGAGTGGATAAAGTACTGTTACAAATTTTTACTGGGAAGGAAGAGCAGCGGGCTGAGTGTATGGGGAAAAGAGTGGATGGATTGAAATTAGCACAGCAGTAAGGCACGGCTGTTTGTTTCCCCCGTATCTGTTCCTTCTGTAAGAACAGATAGCCATGGAAGATAGCCAAGATTTGGAATGGATAACAGTAGGCAGGATAAATATCCACAATCTGAGATACGCATACGACACAGTACCAATAACAGATACAGAGGAAAACTTGCAAATGATGGTTAATGAGTTAGATGAAGCGCAGGAAGCTAAAAATAGACACAAAAAGGACAGAAGAGATAGAAATAGTGAAGGGAGGGAGAAGAAGAAATGTCCAAACTCGATTGACAAATCAAAATATCAAACATATTCATACAATTCGCCTATCTTGGGAGCGTGATTAATGATGATAGTAGATGCGAGACCGAAGTAAGGAAAAGGGTTAGAGCAACAAAAATAGCACTAACCCTAAGAGTGATGTTGTTGAAATACTACATATCGTCAATCATGTTGCTGTTGTTGACATCTGGATCATCTCGATGGTGGTGAGGCAACGTGTAGAAGCAGTAGAAAAGCGGTTTTAACAGAAAAAGTTGAACATACCATGGGTAGCACGAGTGAAGAATGATGAGGTAATAAGACTAATCGATGTTGGAAAGCAACTTATGGGGACGATAAGAGACCGGTAACTGAGATCTCTTGAACATGTCTTGAGACAGCACGAGCTGATGAAAAAATTGTTAATGGGAAGAGTGACGAAAAGGAGAGCAAGACGAGAAGAGAGAGACGGTGTATAATGATTGCCAACGTCAAGAGAGACATGACAGCTTAGTTGGAGCAAGGTACAGTATCATCGAGGTCTCTGCCTGCAATATTAGAGGGAGTATTAATGCCTGAAGCTAGCAAGTTAGGCATAAAACATTCACAACAACACAAGAACATCCTTAAAGTAATCATACTGAATATGTTTAGAACGAGCTAAATCATAAATGTGTTTTTATCTGAATCAAATTTTTTGCGGAGTTTATCACACAATTACCTCACATACCTCATCTGAATTTCTGTTTACAAATTTAAATGAAAGTCAGGGTGCTAGAGGGCAGAATTTTTAACCCCATACGAATAACGTTATGGCACTTTAAATGTAATGTTAGCTTTATCCATGTTATGCTTAGGGCACAGTTTGTAAAAAAACATGATCTTTTAGGTAAGAAGAATTGCTGATACAACATCAATTTATTTTTTGATGATGAAGCCATCAGTCAGTTTTATTTAAGATTTTATCCACGCATTTGAGCAAAATAATTGTATGTTCAATGTTATTCGCTTCAAAATCAAAGTAGCGAAAACCAATATCAATTGGGACTGGAGGAATTAATTTACTATAACTAAAACGTTGAGGTAAGAATTGTTTTGAATTAGAATTAGAAATGGCCATGCCGAAGTCTGACATTGATAGAAGCTATTTCGTAGAGTTTTCTGTATGTTTTTCAGAACAGTCGAAACAGTAGTGTCATCAGCAAAGTGATACCAATGACGCGGTTGACATAGATTAGCCTTAGCAATGTCAAGTTATCTGATTGAGTATATTGAACAAATGTATTCATTACAAGATTTTCAAAGGGCTAAGGCTCAGTAACACCCTCATGGCAACATAAACCAAGTTAATATGAAAATCGGAAGTATAAAAATTGAGACGTAAGTTATTAATCAGGGAAGCGATCCGGGATATGATAATATTTTAAAACAGTAAATGTTATTTGACGGTCAACTTCACCAAAGACGACTTTCAAATCTAGAACGATAATAAACACAAAACCATTGTTTCAATTTTGCCTTGAAGGACATAGGCTGCATGTGCTGTGTGCTCAAACATTTACATATCCTTCCGAATAGTTGTTTTGGGGAATTTATTTTGTTTAAGCTGTTTAAATATCCGCTGTCTTACTTCTGATTGGAAAGTCTTTAAAGGAATGGATTAATACCAATTTTCGCAACATTGCATCAATACGCATTGAAAAATTACGATAACGTTCATATTGTGGTCTCTTGGTAAACAGAATAGCAGGATTAGGGAAACAAGAGTTCCTGAGAGAGATAAGAAAAAGGGCTCCCAATCCCCTAAATTCCTCCCAAAAAAGAATAAGCAAGAAAAAACAAACAAACCAAAAAATATCAATCGCTTATATGTATACTAATAGCTCTAGAGAAGTCAAGCCTCTATTCTGTCAATCAAAGTTTAACATAAATTTTCAATCAATGTTTAGACCTGTTGCAAAGAGTAAAAATGCATAGGGATCATGGGGGAAGAATCAAAAAGTAAAATTTTCTAAGTCGATGACTTAAAACTTTACGGCCTGGTCGATAAAAATGTTAGTAAAATCTTACCATTTAGTTCTTTCGTACTCAAAACAAAATATCAATTCGATGACCTTCAATTATCTCCTGTCTTCTCGAGAAATAACTAAAACATGCGTTCTGAGTGCTTTAAAGAGTGTTCTTGGAATTGAACACTCTTGGATACTTGTAAGTAAAGATAGATCTGTTGATTTTTCTGTAGATATATAAGACAAAAAATGTTTAATACGCAGTTGTGTCTACACAGATAGCGGGTTTACAGTGAAGCAGTAAAATAGTTAGATAAACTATGAAGCTGTGTTTTGGTGTTCTTCCGATTTAAAATGACCCCAAAGAACTTTGTTTTCATCATGACAGTGGTAGTTCAACAGTATTATATTTTTAAGCAATTGTCTAAAGCCAATGACACACGAGAGTACATGGTAGGAGACTGCTACTGCGCTACTTTATCAGCTGACTTCAAACCAATATTCTGCTACAGATCCACCTTCAAAAAAGCGCAATTTTGGAACCAGCTAAACATCTTCCAAGCCACGCTACCAATCAGATCACTTCATAGCTTATTCCAATCTCAAAATGTTGTCTGATGGCTCAAGTTAGTAAAAAGACGAGATTCTTACAATAAGGTTTTTTTCTTATGTCTTTTGGATATTTATTGTCATTGTTTGAATCATAACCTGAAACTACCGTAGTTGACTAGACTAAACTAGACTAGACTAAACTACAAGTAGAGGGCCATCAATTATTTGTGACGCACAAGGTTACTTAATACATCATATATCACGGGTCGACAGCATAAAACTCGCAGTCCTTATCTGACCCGCAAAGGGAACATATTAGTGGGTGAGTGAATAATGAAACGATGCCGTTCTCGGGCTTGTTGGATTCATGTTGATGCATTCACTCCTTGAAAGCATGAAGCCACTAACATGAAAGATTGACCATGTGCAGGAGATTGACGCTGATTCATTCTTTTTTTATAGGTATAATGAGTAAGAGACGAAGTCTTTGTTTAAGGACAGTACTCGTAGCTTTATGTTTCTATCTCAATGGTTGGCAACATTTCCGTGACGCGATCCCTGACGAGCAGCCCAATGTGGCCGAGATCTCCCTTCTAGAATTCCCTATTCATTGATATGTAATAAGTAATAAATCACTTCCTCTCAACATGGATGTGAAGGTTTCGAACCCCAGAAAATGTTTAGTGACCCGGATTGCGATTAAGTGCACTTAGTTGAAAGTATCGGCCTTAGATAAACTCATTATTTTACGAACAGGCAGTCAAACTTAACAAATTTTGTACCAAGAGATACTGCGTGAATCCTGGCTTCGCTATCAAAAAACACCCGTTATATTTGACCTTCGATTAGGCAGGTTGAGTTACGAAAGATACATTTATTCCTTTTCTAACCAAGCAGTATCTACAGTCAAAATAACCTGGTCCATTTTAGAGGAAGAAACTTTTTCACTGCATGTTTTGAACTTTTGACACATTTACAAGCGAGAAAGATATCTGTTCCTGTGTATGAAAAAGTAAGGAAAGCCAACTTCCGACTACAATGATTCATTAGAACTCGTGATCTCTGCCATATTTTGTTGCTTTCCTCTAAAATTCGGGATTCACGTACATACAATATTTTGTCTGTGGCAGATAATTCTGTGATTGAGTGAGTCACGTTTTGAAAGAAAGGTAGAGCATGAATACTTCATTGACATCAACTCAAACTTGTATGAGTCGTATGGATGTCGCCTTCGTTGTAACATCAATAGGAAAGGAAACAACAGGAAAATGCATAGCAACGCGTATTACTCTGCCCTTTCATTGAATTTATATCGGTTATGTAATAAATAAAATATTTAGCAAGTTTTTACTCATATCACATTTGATTTATAGCATGGGTGGGGATGAAGGGTTTGTTTTTTGAAATAGGTAGTTTCTCCTTTCTATGTGCCTACTTGGAAAGTCTGGGTTTTCACATTTAATTTTGACATCTAGGGTGTTTTTCCAAAGTAGTATTTAATGAAAATTTAAGAAATAGATTTTAGAATACCTTAAATTTTGGAGCTTCAGCGAAACAGTAAATTCCCGTGACTCACAATCCAAACATTTGCTCAGGTCATCTACATGTCATCTACTTGCATCGCTTGTTTGCTCAAACGCAGACTACCTGCAAGCACCATGGGCGAGAACACGTGACTCGCATTTACTTACTTCTTTTGTTTGTAGTCTAGCAAAAATATATTGAGCACAAAAGACTCTTTTCAATGCTGGAACAAGCTGATAATATAGCGGAGGGATCTTAGAGGATCCATCCAAATACTATTCTGATTCTCCGCATTTTTTGAAAAGAAATGACTCAATACCACATTTTCGATTAACGTGTCGAAGTAAGCTTAATTTCATACACCTTTGTAGTGTTTATTCGTTGTGAACATCATAGGAGAAAAAAGTGGGTAAAATGTATTAAGATCCTTGAGACTTTTTTCAATGGAAACAAGATTAAATGATAAAATAATGACAATGATCATGTATGACATTACGACTTTATAAGGTAACCATCAAAAAAGAGTTGCAAATAAATCGTTTGGGATGGACATCAGGGTAGAGGGGTCAACGCTTACTCAACTTCCCGTAATTACAAGGTTAGTGAAATCAGCATCGGCAATGCTTGGAGACGTAGTTAATGTTTGATAAGGATTAGGTGTGCTATCAGCCCCTAGCACAAATGTGGCAGAAGCCAATGAAAAGAGGAGCATTTATGTTGTCTCAGACTCTCACAACATAGGATGGTAAATATGAACAACCCTAACAAAAGGCCACGTGATCTGTAAAGTGACAGAAAATACGTTTACAAAATGGAAAAAGCTCTTTATCGAGTCTTTCATTCTTCCACTCTCAATCTTCATGTCTTTCATTCTTCCACTCTCAATCTTCACGTCTTTACTGAGGTATCACGAAACTATTTCTGTAACTGAAAATGAATCACATTTTTGAGCTTGTAAAATCAAGAATGAATGTGAATCGAGTAAAACATTTCAAATGAAGCTCTGCAGCCCAGCGTCACAGAAATTTTAGAAGTTGCAGGCTATACAAAATCACAGGTATTTGAATTATAATACCCAGATCTACATTGAGCAAATATTAAAACCATGTTTACTATACTTTATCAAACGGCAATATCAGCATGTAATGGCTAGGAGTTAAGTAACTGTACATCAGATTTTGTAATTTTATACAACAAGTTCTAGCTATACCTTTCTTTGATAGGCACGTCATATAGTTTTAAATCTTATATGATTAAAAATTTCTATTTCGAGAAGATAGAAAATTTTGCAGGTGAAGATATCACCGCATACTGATTGTAAGATATGTTCGGAATGAAACGGCAAAAACTCTCAACGAAAAAGAATTAGCCAAACGTGCATTAGCGTTCAAGACACGTTCAAACACAAGAACTCTGGAAAAGCCATGCACTGAAACCTATCATACCTCAACTTACGCCAGCCTCTGGTGGTGTTAACACGTTAGGAATATCAGCTGATCAAGAAATAAAGAAGCGAGAAATGATAACTTCTGTAAAATGGAATCATAATGAGAACCAATCAATTTTGTTTGCTACCGAATTCAATATTTTCGCGAATGAAGTAGGCATATACATCATGTTGGTGTTAAATCTTACTGTTTTGTATCAAAAGCGAAAAGAAGGAGAGTTAGAAGTAGTTAAAAAATTGATAAGCTAGAAGAGGGTATTTTAAACAGTGGGGACCGGAAAGAACTCTTTTGAATTACCTATTTTCAACCTCATTCAGGGCAAAAATTAAAACACATTTCTCTCTCCTACTTAAAACATAATATTTGTGATGTCAGTCCAAGACACACCACGCTAAATTGATTTTATATAAATACATGGAGGGTAAAATCACAGAATAATGCATTGATAGACTTCTGAAAATAAACAAGAAACACTTCTTGGATATTCAAGAGTCGAAGATGTGACATAAATATATTTTTGCTGCTTACAGCATTATCTTGTCACGTGATATTTTGACAAATCGATTTTCTAAAAATGAATCTTCGCTTTTTCACATTTCTTAAATGTTGTCAGGGGAGTTTTGAGACTACCCGATGACTTAAAATCGACGATAATGCCTTGGATATTACCAGTGCTGACTAGTATCTTCCAAGGCTAACGGAAGCCAGGAAGGGTCTCCAAAAGATGTTGTTCATGAATGAAATAAAATGTAGTCATGTTCTTGAGTAGTCTAGCTTCTAACGTGATGTTTCAAGTTTCTTGAGTTTACATTAGTAAGTGGTGTAACATTTGTTATCGAAATTGTTAGTAGCAGTATGCTCTCAATGTAAAGTTACTTTATTCCAACAACGAATTTTCTATCATAGGAAAAGCTCCCTCTTTATTTCTCTCTGCTTGTCTAGTTAACAAATGAGAGACCCAGTTCTTTCAGTGACTTCCAATGAATGTCAAAAGAGAAGTGTGTGAGGGAACAATATTATGCAGGTGAATAGTGCAAAGAACCGTCATATACCTGTTTTAGCATTCATGGAAACCCATCTTTTTTATGCTTTTGTAAGGGTACAAAATGATAGTACCTCTCTGCATTAGCACCAAAAACAAGACAAGTTACTTGAAATACCATTTATGACAATGAAAGAATAAAAGTGTGATTCACAGAATTGAAACTAGGCGAGGGTTGTTTTACCAGAGAAACATTAGTTAAAATTTTTGCCATAAGTTAGAGAAGCGCTATAAAGCGATATGGATTCTAGGACATAGAATTTTAATGACATCAAACTCCTAAAATAAAACATATCAATTGATAATCAGTAGTTCTGCTGTAAACACACAGTGAGACAATAAATGGTACGTCCTAGAGCTTTATAGCCTCTTCGATTGAGATTACTTAAATTTTATGGTAATTTTGTCGGTGATTGCTATTTGGTTCTAGACTCTCCACTATTGTTTTTCTTCCGGGATATCTTATAATTAAATGACATTGTATGGATACAACACAGTTCATGATAATACTAATCATCGCTGTAGACACGCAACTTAATCTTCAGATGTTTTGTTCAGATGTTCACAGATCACTGGTGGTATATTCAGTTCAAGATAGTAGTTACGTGTTGCTCTAACAGATAGAGTTCCTTTCGAACATTAATTATTCGCTCAAGAAATGATGCAGCTGCGACATTCACGACTTTCAATTTTTTTCTTTCAATTTCTTCCAACAACTTTGAATCAAGCACCGTTTTCTCATTTAAATATTGTTTGTGAAATTGCATGGAGCGAGCCATCTGGGAATACATAGTAACCCTGTTGTGGGGGTTTCCAGTGGCAATTCCTTAAGGGCGATTGACAGCTGCCAACGTTTGTTCTGTTAAAAACGTCTTAGACAAAATTTCCACTTAAAATTATAATAATAGCAACGATACAGTTTAAAGGGAGAATTGATCCTGATGAAAAGCGGTTGAAGATTGAATTTTTATTTTTCCATATCTTTCCCGATTCTGTCCTACGTAAAACATAAAACAATAATGGAAAGAAACTAGACGACCTTCCTTTAGCTGTATCTTGCTGCTTTGGTCGTCTCGTTTTCTATCAAACTATATTTTAAATAGGCTGATTTCACAAAAGAGGCATTCTCTGCCACAATAAAAATGATGGGAATACAAATACGCTTGTGGTATTTACAGACGAGTCTTCTATGCGAGGCTCATACAAATTTTTAGTGCCAATAGTCTGCTTGTATTCTTAACTACTACGATTTGCCGCTGAGGATACTATGACACTTTCTTTTAGCACTTTTGAATGAAGATGGTAAGATGATCATCAAAAGGTAGGAACTTTATGGAATGGCTAGCATTAGAATAGTTTGACAGCATGGTTCAGATCTTAGCATTGACATGATTGCACTTATACCATATTCCATCAATTCATCAAAGACCCTGATCGAAACTGATGACAAAACAAGTATTGACGTTTAGCTATGGTATTACAAAGAGTACTTAAATGCCAAGGTTTTAAAGAGAAAAACAGTTGCTTCAGTACAAATTTATCAAAACTCATCAAATGTCTGTTAGGGAGCTTTGAAAATAATTGATGTCAAGAGGGTTCTGCATTACACCAGTTGAGATCTTCACACAATGATATTTCCATTTCATTCACATCAATTCTTCTTGAACATCATAAAATTTTAGTCTTTTCATGGAGTAGTTTCTTCAGAAGACAGAAAACTATGTTGTTGTTTGCTTGTTAAATTTTGATGTTCAAAAATTGCATATAATAATGTTCTTGAACGTTTCTATTGATCAAGCAAACAAAAACTCCTCAAAATGTCTCCCAAACAGAAAATCACGGGTGGAAATTAATAGTTTATTCTAATGATAGATTTTCTAGCTTTCCCAGTTTTTCCTTACCTAATATGTGATGTCAAGAAATATTAAAATACCTCTACTTTACAATGTATTTGAACAAGTAGACAACGAAAGTCTTATACAAAGAGAGTACAGACTAAAGTCTGCAGTCTGCAGGGGATGACTTCATAATAAAGAAAAATTATAAGTTACTTTCACTCACTTTTATGACAAGAAATTATCATAAATTACAGTCAAAATGCTAAAATTCCACCACTCGTTAATTACATCGCTAACAAACGTATATCAATCACCAAAAACCCTGCTACAATGCTACTTTTCATATCTGAAAGATGCATGTAGTTATCGTATTGGATAACTTAACAACACTTATGATATATACCGACGAAATTAAACCTTCACTAAGGGTCACTGAAAATGTTTAGCTTCCCTATCTATATTAAATTGAACTTTAGGTACTAGAATTACTACTGAACAACGACTTGTTAACAAATGATCACTGAGTCACTGGTTGATATGTAACCATCAGTCAGAACTGAATCTAGACGCTTTTGGAGACGTCGATTAGCTTTATCAGAAAGGGAAAATGTTTTTGGTGCATTTTTCAAGGAATGACAATTATTCTGAAAGTAAGTTAATTTAGACCAACTTACTACTTTTGAACAATATCCAAAGCTTTCAAAGGTAGAATGTCTACCCCATCGTGAAACAGCAATTCAGATTTAAATAATAAAAAATCCCTGAGATATGACTTCAGTTCTGGCTACGATGATAATCTACTGTCTTATGTACAAAGATGTGAAGGCCGACTATGTAAACTATCTTTTCAACTTTGTTTGCCAGATTTAATATCAGACGTTCAATCCGAATTTCATTATTTTTAGTTGGTTTAATTATGTCTGCTTCGACCTCCACATAAGATATCTATGTAAGATTGACAAGTTCAATTATGAAAATGCACTATGTTAGCCACTGAATGAACCCTTAGCACCATGACAAACTATGCGGCAGTAATACAACTGTAAAAAATCTTGTCTGTAAAACAGTTCATGTTTATTTCTCATTACCTAAATACTCGCTCACTCACCAAATGTCATCGATACACCTGCTTTTACGAGCAGATGAAGATTTAGGGAAATCAAAGCAGAAATGCTAGATTAAAATCCCTATGGCTTTTGGCAATGACTGTCATCACGTTTAAGTTCATTCTTCCAACCAATTGATTTGTGTATATGCATTGACATCAGTCGTGTACCAAAACTACCCTGAAAACAATGGAATATTTTTTATTTCTATGGTAAAGATCATTCAGACTCTTACAGTTGAAGAGATTAATCAACACGGACCAATCCTCTAAATGTTACAGTGAATACTCTCTCAAAAACAAATAGTAATAGTGCAACGAAACAGCTCTTTGTAATAGTAAAATGAGTATTTTTAGTAGGTTAAATAACAATTCTGGTTGCTACATGCTGTAAAGCAATACTTGTTCATGATCAAATACAAATGAGTTTACGAGTCACACAATACTGAAAATTCATGGTGAACTTTAATAACACTAGATAAAACTCCTGAAGACGTGATTATAACACATATTATAACTTACTTTATGATCAATATTTTCGCGCAGCCTATATTCCCGTGCGATACCTTAAAAAACCAATTCTACTTCTTTCAATTTCTGTTGATAGCTTAATGTAAATACGCAAAAGGTAACGATAGAAAAAACATTGAGGATTTTTTTGGCCGCTCTTGGAGACCTTTACACATATGTAGCTGAATAATGACAGTAGCTTCCTACCCTAACTAAAGATGACTTCATTATATACTGACTGAAGCATCAAATATTTAATATCAAGACTTCCAAATAGAGTGTCGCAAATCTTTGTGTATGTTCGATAAGTTCTGTTCGTTTTAAAATGACCATAAGATACCCAAATATGTACATAGATTGCTTTTGACGTAGACAAATCATAAAAACAATGTCTCTTAGGTAAAAAGAATAAGAAAAAATGGGTAAACAAATGTTGTAGATTTCCTTCTTCAATGTTAGATGATATTCCTTTTATGTGACAACCGGTTTGTTAAGACAATAAGGAACTGAACAAATGTTTAGCAAAGGAGTTTACGCAAGGCCAAGGAGTTTATCAAAAGTACATTTCTTTCTTTAAGGTGGCTCAACGTAACTGTTTTATCACCGGAGGCCATATTATATGGTCATATCCATAGTGTGGCCGTTACTAGAGCCATTCTATTTCCATATTTCTCGTTCACATCTCTACTCGAGTTCGATTTCTAAAGAAGATTTCCAGCCTCTGTACATTTCCTGACATTTCACTAAATATAAACCTACCCCTCATTTTACAATTGTTCAGCTTAAGTCTTCTTTTCCTTATTGTCATAACTAGCATTTCGCCTTACACCTTGTTGTTGTGAGATGCTCTTCTAAAGGATACTTCTGCTCCTGAGCGATCGGACTCAGAAGAGAATGCTCGTGTGACTATTTGCAATACTGCTTTCCTCAAAACTTTTAATCTACATATGAAATTGATGGGTCGAAATAATGCGCCAGCCACCATAAACACAAAAGTAAGATCTCTCATCACATGTATCAGAATGCAGTGACACTCGAGGCATGCATTCATGTAAAGCATCATGATGCAAGTTGGGAGATAACTGATAAGAAACACGAAGAGCATCAAAATAAATGTTTTCGTTACTCTTTTTTCCCCATGTATGTAATTCTTCTTAAGCTCAGATCCGGTAGAAGAACGAACTGGCTGCAGCTGAGTTTTGACCGAACTTGTATTAGGATTTCTATGATTCTTAACCAATCGTTGATAGTAGACAACAAAGGTGATAACCATCAGAATAAACGATAGAACCACTGTCGATGACGCAAAAACTGCAATAGCGTGAACAAATCCAACTTTGAGGTATGAAAGGCTAACCAGTATAGACAGAACCCATGTGCCTGAAAGAATTACGGCAATTTTCCAAACTGCTAGTCCTTTCAAATGGTGAAATGGGCACATTAAAACCCATAGTCTTTCAATACTTAGCAATCCCATAGTAATGACGGAAACTCCACTGAAAACGAAAAAGGTCATATGAGCCATCTCTACTTCAATGTAATCAAGGCTCAAATTAAGTCCTTCCTTTAAAACGTAGTTAAGACATAAACTGTCCACAACTAAACCAGTAAATAGATCGGCTAAAGATATATTGAAGATGATACGATAAAATAGAGGTTTGAATACATTCCTGTTATTCCTATAGATAGTAATCAGAATTAATAAATTCAAAATGACAGTGGTTACAAGCAAGACTCCCACAGTTGTAGCTGTAAAGAAGGATAAACTTTTTTCACCATGAGTTCCTCCGCAATCACCCGCTCCTGTCATGTTGATAGATATTTAATTTGCACCTAGGAAAGTAGTGTCTAACATACGTTCGTAGTTTCGACGCAATTTGCCCCACTTCTGTTGATATTCCTTTGAAAAATCTTATCTAGCTGGTGACAAGTTCAATTGTATGATCAGGTTTACAGGTGTCTGTATTTCTCTCCTCGTGTGTGTTTTTGTTGGTGTTTAAAAAATGTTAAACATATCCTAGTCTACGAACAGACAAACGCTTTTGTGACTCTCGTAAGCTACTCACCAACACTATAGTAACCAATTGTCATCAATGAAAGTATTAAGGAGATTTCAGTTTGACATTTCAAGTAAAACATCAAAGAGCACTAACACTGCGACCATATTTCAACGGTATCACTCTCAGTATACAAAATCCTTTCTTATGAGTTAAGAGTTGTTTGTGCTGTTATCAATCCGCCGATGTGTGCACAGCGGAGAGCATCTCATCCAGAGTTATTCCGTGTTTCATTTGAGTTTCGTAGAGTTATTCTGTCTTTGAATATCAATGAGGTCTTTTGTGACATCGTTGATCTGCGTACAATTCTGTAAGCCCAATGCAATTCTCTAAAGAATACCAGTCAAAGAACGATCAATCTGTTAACGGTTCATGCATCTATGCTTCTTAATAAGTGATGAATAACTACAACGGCGAACTTTAAGAAATATTGCGGCGGTGCAAGCTCTTCGTAAAAGCACAGCCCCCCATATCTGCAGCTGTAAACCATTACTCATTGAGGAAAATCTTAATTATGCATAAGTTAAAATGTCTCTTCTTCTATTTGCTTTGAAGTGAGAAAGGTGGTGGAGGTTGATATTTCGAGTATTAAATGACGATGATAAAAAATTATGCTTCTTCGGAAGGAATGTCGGAGATAAACTTCATACTGTACGTCTCAAAAAATAACAGAGACAAATCTGATGAAATGCAATCACATGGGTTGCATAGGCCATCCACCAGCGAGTTCTGATTTTGAATTAAGTACCAGAGAAGCGTGAAAGAAGACCTGCCAATTATCGGTACGAACCTCGTTAATGGAAAATTTTGGATTTGCCATTCCACGTTTTACAAATAATGATCTTCCTGTTATCCTTATTGATCTGTTCGAGTAAAAAATGTTTTACGAGCATTGTTTATGTAATATGATATCTGGTTCGAGAAAATCACATTTTAGATAATAAAGAAGGGTTAATCATTAGACCAACCTCTAATGTCTATAAGAATCAAAAGGACATTCGCTTCAGGGGGCCAGTTATGATTTCCCCAACTGCTGATCAAAACAGGTAAAGCGTACTTGCAAGGCCACTACTGAGTTATTATGAGAGACAGTAATCTGTCTTGAATAAGGATTAGGAAATTTTGCTCGAGGTATTTCAGCGTCCACTTCAGAATCACGCTTTCTTTTTATCTTTAAATAATTCTGATTGAATTTTGCTTGGACGTTGCAGCGATTTGTAATACGTTAATGTACGCTTAATTGATCTGCTAGTAAAAGAGCACCAAAGAGACTGATACTGGCAGCTGCTCTGTGAACTGTGTTTGGCGACGATTCGTATGTACTTTAAGGCTAATTTTACTCATGCGTGTTTGGATTTATAATTGACCTTTGCTTTTAAATCTTACAGTACAGGGCATGATAAGACAACTTTATCTGTCAACGTTGAGTAGTTTTCAAAAGTCTGAGTTCCATCAGAAGCGGAGTTGTTTGTGTTGATGTAGGTTTTTTATGTAACGAAGTCCACTAAGAGCATGGATACCTTAAAACTGCCCACAAAATGCACATACGCACTTATGACGCGTATCACATATGGACAGTTCTCAGAAAACAGAAAGGAGATTGATCAATTCTTCTTGAGTTGTAGAATCTGATGGGCAGGTCTAAAGATATTAATATGGCCTATATAAGGTAACAAGGTGCTCCAAGTAGGTTTGGGAAAACGTAGTCAAATCGACTGTTATATAAACAGATAAACTATTATACCCTTCGTATTTATTTCTTTAGTAG
>JAAAKL020006961.1:0-17411 GCA_010016065.2 Carybdea cf. marsupialis auct. non (Linnaeus, 1758) | reverse complement strand
ATGTTAAACTGAGAAAGGGAAATTTAAGGAAATAGAAAAGGGACTACGCTGGTAAATCGACTGAATCATAAAGTGGACCCTAGGATTGTGGATGTTAGGGAAGAGGAATGGGCAAACACAGCTCTGACAACTATTTTCCTGCCAGGCATGACAGGCAGGATACCCGGCGTCGCCACTGGGTGGAAATTGCTCAATTGTTAATAGTGGTTTTGTCAGAAATACGGTAGAATCATGCGAGGAAGTTCCTTCACCTGGAGATTCTTTTGCAAATAGTGAGTGACCAAGGAGATTGCAGAAGCAGCCGGCATACTTATTGGATTACGACTGTTCGTGGCAGGAACTTAAAGGAGGAGATGTGTTGTAACCTATATGTATGTGTAAAATACAGAATATGTAAGCGACAAAGCATGTCTGCCAACACATTGGTGTTTTTGGGAACGGTCACTTGTGAACAAGGCTCAGTGAACTTCAGACGTGTGTTGTACTCTCTGTATTTGAATATAGTTCTCTGTTAAGTAAGCAAGTATGGAGTAGAGCAATTATCATAATTTTGACTTGCAAGCCATATTTCTAGGGATGTAACTTTACTTGTATTCTTTAGAACCAAATTTCCTTGCATTGGACACCATCAGTTCTAAAATAAGCATGGCTTTGAAGAGGTTTATGTGGTATAATTAAGAATAAATATGCTCCAAGTAACTTCCAATCTGGATAACAATAATTTGAATCCTTCCAAATCATAGATATGATTTTACCTTCATTTTTGCTACTTCTATCAAATTATAAAGTGTACTGTTACAGCATTAGTATTTTAATGTTCAATCACAATAGCAGACATGTCCAGTGTAAAATAGTCAGAAAGAGGCAAGTAACTTATGTATAGCAAAATATGTGTCATTGGAATTACCTGAATGGGAATAGGATCCTGATCCTCTATAATCGACAGCAAGAGAAGATACCACTAGACTATGGCAGCTCTAATTGGACAATTTTACTCTTCTTTGAAGTACCCTTGTTCATATGTATACAATAAAAGCTTATTTTAGTGGATATTCTATGCTTAAACAGTAGTATTTTGTATGCTTCCATAATTCTTTACTTACTAGGTTTCATGTATGTATAACAGACTCCAGGAATCTCAGACAGTTAATCCTGATTTTAAAGTACAAGTTCTTGTTGACCACACAAGAGGATCAAGAGGGAAAGTGAATTCAAGAACATTACTCCTTCCATTGATCAGAGATTTTCCTAGTCAAGCATCAGTGTATTTGTATCATACTCCAGATTTGCGTGGTTTACTCAAAGCACTTATTCCAGAGAGATTTAATGAAACAATTGGTATCACTCATTTGAAAGTGTATTTGTTTGACAATTGCCTCATCATGAGTGGGTATGTTTATTCAAAGATTAGCACATAATGTTTTTACTGACTTGGGATACTCCATGATGCTTCTGTTTTATGTCATTTACTCCCCTCAGGCTGTACATGGGGCTTTAAGGGAAGCATAGAGCACTTCAAGATCCGTTGGTCTTTGTGACATTACTAATGGTCCTGTAGGGAATCAAACCCTGATCCTCCGGAGTTAGAGTCAAAAAGGTTTTGAACGGACTCTTGTTATATTGTTATATTGCTAGTTGTGCAAATTTATGGTACAGAAGGCTGCTATTTACCTTTAATTCTTATATCACGCACATCATACAGTTAAAAATATCCCTGACTTCTTGAGATGATGTCCATAAAAGCAAAACATAATATGTGGTAAAAAGGAGCAATTTGGCAAATTCTAGCTAAAATAAAATTGGCAGTCTGCATACCCTGCATACCGACAAGGGTTCCTCCTCTATTGACAGTTTTATTTTTAAAACTTATTAAATGCCAGGGGTGTGCTTGTTTATTTGGTTTTGTTAATTTTACTAAGAAAAGGTGGTGATTCAATGGTTTTATTTGATCTTGCTGAGTATGATTTCCACTCTTCTTCTTTCTTTCTTCTCTCCCTTGTTTTTCTTTCTTTACTTCTTTTTAATCTTTTTTTGTCTTTCTTTCCTTTCTTTCTCTCTTTTTGTCTCCCTTTCTTTCTTTTCATCTCTAGTTCTATCTTTCCTTCTCTCTTTCTACCTACTTTTCCCTCATGCTTGCTTCTTTTCTTTCTTGCTTTGACTCTTCTCCTGTGGTTTCTTCCTTCATTTGCTTCTTTCTTTCTTTCCCCTCCTATTTTCTTTCCTTTGTTCTTTCAATCCATCCTTCTTTATTTATTTTCTTCTATATTCTTTATTTCTTCTTTCATTCTTTCGTCTTTTGTTCATTTGAACTTTCTTGTAACTTGCAGTTTTGCAGGTGTTTATTCTATTTGGAAGAAAGAATGATTCTTATCTTCTTATCGTTGATACTACTTATTGTTTTTCCATGTTTTAGTGCCAATTTAAGTAATGATTACTTTACTGATCGCCAAGACCGTTACATCATGATAGAAGATTGTAAAGATTTATGTGACTACTTTGAGGATCTGGTTGAAACTGTGTCAACCTTTTCTCTGGAACTGACCAGCACTGACTCCACCAAAGTTAAAGAAGGATTCCGTGCCCATCCATATAGAGGAACGCGTAGAAGATACATAAAATATGCAAAAAGAGTTATGAAATCTTTTATTGACAAATATCAAAAGAGAGAACTTACTGCAGATCAAATTACTTCAATTTACAATGGATTGAGTTTAGAACAGGGGAAGGAGCTTGCAAATGAAGTTGATAACTGCCACTCATCTGTATCAAATTACCAAGAATCAAATGTGACAAGTGAACATTTGGATAAACAAAGAGATGATACCATCATTGTTCCACTCCTCCAAATGTATAATTTGAAATTAAGACAAGATGAGAAGGTGACGATGAATATTTTAAAAAGTGTACCCAGCACAGTTGAAATCTTTTTGGCAACAGCGTATTTTAATCTGACCAAGAGGTATTGGAATGTAATACTTACCTCAGCTGGCCAATATAAGGTGGTCATGGCACACCCTGAGGCCATGGGATTTTTCAATGCCCCTGGGATGGCAGGTCAGTAAAATATTATTCAATTCATGAACACAATTTTGTCACAGTTGTATGAATCTTGTATGAATGAAATAACCATTAATTTTTTTTATTAGATCCATTATTGGGCTTTGAACTTTATACAGTACTGTAACATGTGGTTTCTTTGCGAATTATGAAAAAGAGCTTCATGACAATTTGTGAAATTAAAATCAACCAACTTAGTAAATGCAAAAGGTTAGTGAGAGGGCTTTTCTTTATCAGTGTTCTTTGAATCTCACTTTGCACCACTTGGCATTGTGTTGTCGGCAAACTAGTCAACAGAGACCCACATGCTTGCTGGTGAATTTTCATATCATGGGACACCATACCTTTAGCCTCGAGATATTTTATGTTACAGCAAGTTAATGTTCTTAGGGGAACCAACATAACTAACGGGGTTTTGGAATGAAAAGATGAATTTAATCTCCCTCTAGACACGTAATGAATCGGAAGAATGATTATCCTCTTTCAACCCCTTCCATATCTCTTACTTACCTTACACTATTCGAATATTGGTTGAAAACGTTCTCTGTTCCCAGGGAACAGCGTTCCAAGTAAATTAACTTGTCTCTCTATATTGAATAACGTAATGTATTTTATATATACGTTTGTTACTTAGCAATGCTTAACGTAGTTTGAGATTTATGATGATGATGATGGTGATCATTATGCTGATTGTAATGATGATTATGAAGATGACAGTGAAGATGATGATACTGATGATGGTTAGGATAGTGGTGATGACGATAAAGACTATAATGATAATGATATTGCTGCTGATAATATAGTGATGTTGATAGTACTCCTTATACTAATGCAGGTGGTCATTTTCTTCAATGATGATTATTACAATTAGCATTGACACTCGTGCTGCTGCTGCACCATGATGATGATAGTGGCGATAGTGTTCGTTAGCGCCATAATTTTGGTACATTATAGTGTATATTACTTGTTACTAGTTAAATTAATTTATGAAGAGCACTACATTACTATTTTGCATAATGTAAAGGGAGTATTTGATGCCTTTTTGCGTAGGTGGAGTGCCATTTGCTTATATACATATAGCAAAGAATTTTTACAAAGATATTGTCAGTGAAGAGAAAATGGGAATAATCAAATTTATGGAATACCTGAGACCTGGTTGGACATTTCACGGGAAAGGTTTATGGGCTGAAATGGGAATAGAAGAAAATGCCCCCTTTCTTACCATGATCGGATCACCAAATTTTGGATATCGTTCAGTTTATCGGGATCTAGAAGCTCAGTTACTGTTAGTGACAACCAATGAGAGTCTACAATTGCAGCTGCGTGAAGAAAGAGACAGGTTTCTTGATTGGAGTGAAGAGGTTAATGGGAAAACATATGAAAGAGAGGACAGGGATGTACCCTTTTGGGTGTATTTAATAGCAACATTCATGAGGACATTTTTCTAATTCATGTGTGAAGAGATAGCTTGTGATATTCTATTTTATGGAAGCACTATAAATCTATGATATTTTACCAGGTATTTAGATGGCATGACAGTACCGTGTGAGATGTATAACTTAATTTTAGCAGTAGCATTTGGGGTGTATCGTACTGGAATGGCTCCTAATGAGAGTGAGAGAGCACTTGTAAAGTACTAAAGCGAAGAGTGCAATGTTAAAGTATGTTTCGAACTTTCAGTAAGAACATGTATTTTTGGGAGTAGTTAAAAACGCAGTAAAAAGTTTCACTGTACTTCATTTGCTATCGATAATGCTATTGTATGTAACGACGCATTTATGCGCGTCTAAGTGCCGCTTTTAAATGCGAGTACAAAAGTTCGGGTATTACGAAAGTCCGATAGGATATGTAGAGCTTAAAAAGGCAAAGGATTTACCTACAAATAGGCTTATGTTTCTCCTTTATTGCATGAACTATTCTTTAGAGTTGAACTATCGAACTCGGAAGAACAAGTGAAATAAGTTATGTAATGTTATACCTAATACAAAGGTTGTCATGTCGTGCAGTCAGACATCCAGATGTTACCGCAGTAAGGTGTTCCATATGTAATGTGAAACAATTATTATGGTATTTTCCTTTTTTCTATCATAAATCATGTGTCAGTAACATTTGTGACCATTCTACTGAGAACTCATGGAAAGATAACGGTTTTACAAAATGTGATTTGAGTTTTGAAAAGATAATAAAGATGTAGAAACAGGGTACCAAGAGCAAGAAGCAAGTAACTTTTCAAAACTTAACGTATCAAATCCTTTCTACTTGAGGATAAAGTTACCTTAATACAAGACCGATCTTGCGTTTATCTCTTTCTGCTGTTGTTGTTTCCCAGGTCTGTGTCCTCTGCAGGTTATGTAGTGAGGTCTTTGTTGCCATTCATGAAAGTCTTACTGCTGCATTGTTTCCAAATATGAAGTGCGGTTAAGACAGAGGTTGTGGTAGATCGTGTCAGTTTCTTTCACGGTGCGTATGCCTGAATTTCTTTGCAAGCTAACTTCATTTGATTGACTTTACATTGGATAGAGAGGGTACAGGCAATCAAAAGCAGTATAGTGACCAACGCCTTTTTATCCTTGTATCCTGCTGAAGGCCTACGAAGATTACTCTTATCACTCTTATTCGACCCACTTCTCACGAATGACTTTACCCTGTAATTCAGTTTTGTTATGCACTTTCTAATATGTGAATGTGCAAATAGTTGGAGCTTAGATTTCCTCATCTGGATTAAAATTGAACGGGACGGGTAGCAGCTTTCCAAATACGCTCTGCCCAAGGAATACAGTTTTCAAGGGAGTCCCTCTCGAAGACACTCCTCCAGAAGATCAAGTTTTACCTGCCTCCCCCTCCCCCCGTTCGGATTTGAATAGTTATGGTGTATCTGAGAGTATAACCCTAGTTGATTTCAAACATTCCTGACATCGTTACCCGGTCTTCATTACGTTTGCTGTAGTAATGTCAGGAAGGATATCCTGTTTTTCACGGCTTTATATTAATTGAGGCTCAAAGTAGATTGCGGTCAGGTTTTTGCTATCTCTCGTTCAAAGGTGTGATTGTAATAATTGCTTCAATACCTAAAATCGCGATCTGAAAACTCTGCTCATTTAGCGACGTTGTGAAAAATACTGCTGAAATAGTTCATACATCTACAATTTTGGCGATTCGATAGTGTAACTTTAATTTGGCGCTTGGTCTAGTATCATTCTTATAACATGTTTATCATTCTTATAATATGTGCCCCCAGAAGGAAGTTCAAGGCATGAATCTGTCATGATTCAAGCATCGAGCATGTAGTCCTTTCACGCTTTTTCGAAACTGATTACTCAAAATCGAAGTCTCTTAGTCGCTCTTATACTCCCATCTCAGGCAACAGGGTATACATATCGTACAATGTAGTTTTGAGTGTAATAAAAAATACAGGCACCCCAGCAAATGAGTGTCTTTCAGCTTGCAACCCTAACAACGGAAGTTTTAGTGGCATCAATAAGACTCGCTGTTCTCGATGATTTCCCTTTGTTTGAAAATGTTATGTCTGATTTGCAAGCTGGGAACCGGTCTTTAAATTGTTTTCATCGTTTTGTTCTTTGGGTATTCAACTCGCTCTTTTATTTGTGATTCGATATGTCACCCTTACCACAGATTTGTATGATGTCAAACAGAAATGCCCTTAACCTAGTGAACGGTCCTCTAGCCCAGCGACCCCCAACCATTTCTGGATTGTCGCTTCCTCAGTGATCAAATAGCTCCATCGTTGCCCCCTTTCTATGACAATGCACGAAATTTCACCAAACTATTGTCATACTTAAAACAGCACATGTTAGTGTAGTTTCAAGTGTATTTTTAAGTACAGTTTTAAGTACGTTAAGGTTCAATTTGTCGTTCTCCTTGTGATGCTTGGTAGTAATAGTGTAAGGAGAGTTTCCTCATTTAGGCTGTAAATTCAGTCAGGTATAGGCGTAAGTCTATGGCTCCCTTCAAAAATATTTTGCCCTGAATGAGGCGATATCGTTGAGGAACACTGCTCTGGCCCCAGCTTTAGGGGCACTCGTAAGTGGTTCAATCTTTCCAACATGGGATGCTTTTCATGGTGGACTGATCAATGAACACTCGTGTTTGTTGTTGCTGTTTGAGAAAGCGAAATTTATTATATTAAATTTGTATATCTTGTAGTTAGTTCTATTTTATAGTGATCTGTGTTATTATGTATATTTGATGAGTGTCTGAAATGTATTTTGGTAGCTGTTTATACAGTCCGAATAACTATTATATTTGTTGATTGTATGTTTGAAATGTAACAGAAATATGACTGATTTACTTTCTTGATTGTTCTTTGACAAGTGATTAGATGTGTTCTTGCATTTTCAAAGCGCTTTTCACATGTGCTCATCGATGTCTTCTTAATGTTTTAAAAAGTATGGTGCGGTAACTCGAAGGGACATGATTTAGTGCATAAAATGAGTTATAAAGTAAGATTGATAATTTAAACTAATTTTCAGTCTCGAATAAACGTCGGACTCCCTCCCCACTTCTTTTTTCCTCGAGGGTTTTCAATCCCGGAATCCGTAACCTCGCCTGAAATGTTTTGGAATGATTTCTGACTGTATCTTTCATAGAATGATAGATTTCCTTCCTTTGAAAGATGTTTAACTATTCATTATCTTTTCAAAGTGAACCTTTTGACCTGTTAAAATTAAAAAAAAGAAGAGATTATGATGTTGCTGTGATTGTTACATTTGAGCTTTTGAAAACCCATAAGTTGAATTTCATTTTGTCGAAGCTTCGACTTAGGACTTAGACTGAGTTGATTATACTGCACTTTGTCATCAGATACTGCTTCTAAACACTGGAGTGTTTTAGTAGAAACTTAAAAAGGTCATAAAAATGTTATTCTGATATGTTATTCTGATATGACCCATCTCTATATTTCCTGGTGTCGAGAATGATTATTACATACGTACTGCGATGCCATATTCCCAAGGACGTAGGCAACCGCAGCCCTCTAGCCCTCTGGATCCAGACACCTCCGAAACAGCTGCGGGCCTGTCTATCTTCCCGCCACTGCCTCCACTAGGCCATCCATATATTTCAGACCTGACCCTCTTCTTCCTCTCCCTCCTTCAATTGTTCAAGTAAGGCAGACGTTCTGATTATAGATACCCTCGTCCCCTAAAAATGCGAATAACCACTATGAAAGTTGTTTCTGTTCTGGCTACAGGCCTGGTGCAGAGTTTAGGCTTAATAAGCCTACACTAGGATTGATTTGAGTGCAGGTTTATTGAGACCGGCGCCAGGGTAGCCCAGATTATCGATTGCATGGCACCAAAACCAGAAGATACCCTGAGTACAGGTTTGCTGGCAGATACACCAGTACGACCCCAAGTGAAGGCGTCGTTGCTCCTACACCAGGATGACCCTAAGTGTATACTTAATGGGACCTACTCTGTATGCCTTTTTCTTCTCTGAGTTTCACGCGGAAAAGTCATCAAACCCGCAGACATTTCATCGTCCAGAAATCGCCCAAGGCGGATACAATAGAGAACCTAATTCGCAGGCCATAATTAGCGCTGATATCCTGCTTTTTCAGTAACTTTATGCTGCAGAATTCTTAACAACATCGTGCTCCTTGAACGTTTCTTAACATTGGAACAAGCTAGGCATACTATGTGTCATAAAAGTGCTGGATATTTTGAAAGTCTAACAATCTGTAAACGTGCGCAGAAACACATTGTACATTTATGGAATCGATGTTCTCGTTGTCATGGTACAATTACGGCTTTACTTCCTGTGATGTAATGTATGCTTTAAGCTCTCTTTGGCTGACAGAATTATAGGCTTTCTTTTCTACTTTTTATGTACGCATTTTCTACCCCTTATGTGAAGGCTAACTTTCCCTGAAAGATTTAACAACAAAATCTCCTCCATCCACTTTCATAGCATATTTAAAACCGATCTGCATTTATTGAGGTTAGCCCTGCGGAAGAGAGATGAGTCAAAGGAGTGTGATTTTGACGCAACAATATGTAAAAGGTCCTTGCTTTTCACGAAACATTAGCCTTATTGGCGATACATCTACTCATGCATATCTATATCGATAAGAAATTCAGGGGCATATTCCAAATTGTTGCGTATCCTTTTGGGCCATTGGCTCACCAGTAATCGAGCTTTTGAAATGTGAACCTTCTGAAACATTGATGGACCGACGATGTCCAAGATATATATTTTTACTGCAAAATGAGGAGTACCATTTTTCTTGATATTTCGTCTTTTTCTACTATTCTCTTTCGACTTGACTACTTCTTACTTCGTCTCTTCTTCCTAATACAACGTGACTACAATTCATGTACGCTACACAAATGTGACGTGGCTACTACGTATTTAACATAGCGACTAAACTCAAGTAATATTAATACACTCACTCACACTCACTAATCCTCGAGCACCGTGGGTGCGTAGAGCCAACTTGAAACACATATGATCGCCAGTGCTGACGATCGGCAGCGAGCTGTTCCGCTTGAGATATAGGCACTCCACAGGATCGCAGATCTTTGGCGACAACATCGAGCCATTGAGTGCGAGATGCGCCTCTTGAGCGTCTCCATCCTGCTTCAGACGGACTAAAATCCAGGACCGCGCAGGTTGGATGACTCGGAGGCAGGCGCAGGATATGTCCATACCATCGCACCCTTCTTCGAGCGATTAATACTGATACGGCCTAAACAAAATCTAAATAATGCGAATCGACGTATCAACTTATATATTTGGGATTAATAAAAATGTAACACCTTAGCTATTGGATTAAGGTAAGTAAAATTATTTATAATTGTTGTAGTTGTGTCCTTATTCTTACGTTGTTTTTAGGCTACCGCTTTTCGATCTTTTAGTAGTATGATTGTTCTCTTCTAACCAATTGGTTTTGGTTGATTTTACGTTCAGTAGGGGCTTTCCTGGCAGAAATGTTTCCGCAAGTTGATGGCCATAAATAGTGTTACTTCCTTTGGATGACAGATATTAGGCACATTTGTTGATGATCGATAAATATTTAGCCGGTAACCTGAAAAATTTGTTTATTCAGCACGTACATTGAAAACTTAAGGCAACTGCAAAGCCATCAATCGAGAAGGTTCCTGGCAAGCGTCAGGGGAAATCATGGAAACCCATGGCAAGTGTTAAATTACCCGGTAACATGAAAGCGCTGTCAACTAAGAACAAAGATCGTGTGCCTTCCAATAATTGCAGTATTGTAGTATACTCATTTTCATGCCAGTGTAAGGCAAGTTACACGAGGCGTTAAATTTCATCCTTGAACACACCCGCGGCAAAAGACTCTTTATTATATGAATAAATCTAGGAAACGCTTTTGGATACCCTGCAAAATTTTGGGTATTTTTAATAAAGATCGTTATTTTAATCAGAAAGATTATGTTCACAAAACAAAAAACATGTTGTAAGATTTAAACAAATTCCAAAAACTAGGTAGTGTCAAAAAGAATGACAACACGAGTGTGATGAATTATTTAGAAATCTAAACAAGTTCCACCAGACATGAAATCTCGCCCCTGGAAAGGAGGGAAACTCCTCACCATTCCTTGACGTTTTGGTTTAGAAGATTGATACTAAATTCGTGGCGAGCGTGTATTGGAAACCTACATTTTCTGGTCAATACATTCATTGAACCTCTTTCTTCTCAAAAAGCACATCTAAAGCTTAGTTTACAGCGCACGGGTGATTTGTTCATCAGAGAAATTGCCAGAAATCGATTCATAAAAGCAGCTTTTTCTGTCTAACGACTATCTTGAAGGAGTCTTCGACCACGCGTAGTTTATGCCAGTAAGAAAGCGTTCTCAAATGAGAATGGCTTGCCTCCAACAAAATGCAGTTTTGTTATTCCTTATCTTCTTGCCAGTGTGAGGCTGGTTATGACGGACGCACGACTTTGAGGTTAGCTTACAGAATTAAGCAGCATGCTCCTTCTTATATTTGCCAAGTATCAGCTCCTACAACCAAGCAACCACCTCGGGTTTCTAAAACCAAGATCACTGCTAAGTAATGTGATTCTGCCCTAGGACAACATGCGCTTGAAAACCCAGATTGTGCGAACTTGTATACGGATGACCGCTTCCGTATAATAGGTAAAGCTAGATTTGCTTTTCTCTTAGCCGTTCTCGAAATCGTCCACGTCATAGCAAGAAAACCGTTGCTTGGTAGATAGAAAGAACTTGTTTATTCATAGGGCCTACTCTAATAGCGAAAACGCTTTTCAGCACTAAAATTTTTTCTCTATTAAGTGCAGTTTTATTGTTTTCTACCACCAACAAACTTTTTGAATTCTTCTCTGATTCCTTGCAAAAGAGCTGATCGACCAGCAGAGTATCAAACTCAACATTCGTTGAAAAGTTTTACAATGAAGAAGGAAAAGTCACATTTATGAAGATGGCTTATAAGTCATCCACTAACCTCCTTTCAAACCATCTGATCCTTAATAGACTTTTCACTCTTCAAAAACAAAAATTCGAGGGGTTAGACAGGAGAACAAAAATTCGAGGGGTTAGGTTAGAATTCATAAACAAATGAAAATGTTAATACCCAGCTTTGTTATCAATTATCAATCTAGGATTCAGGATAGGGGGTGGGGGTGGGGGGCTGGAACTGGAATTTCATTGTCTTAAATGAATCATAAAACTATAGTGAAGCGTAATGTATGTAAGTCAGGTCAGATCCTATGCTCCTCTTACATCTTTAATTACTAACAAAATAGGAAATAAATTGTAAAACTGACTGGCGATAAAGGCAATGATACGGACTTGTTAAGGGGGCTCTATTGAGTTGCATGTGTGTGAAGGACATCTGAACCTTTCTATGGAAGAAGTCATTTTAGAAATGTCCGCAAAATATTTTGTATAAAGAAAAAGCTGTCAACTTTTGGAAGACGCCTAACAAATACAAAGTATGCTACCAACTGGGTTTAAATCCGTTACAGAACCTTCTCAGGTAGGGGAACTCCGTTGATAAAATACTTTTTTCTATCTGACCACTGCCGTAGCTCTTAATCCTCCACGGATGGACATCGACAACCAGCTTTTCTCAAAGTTGATCGAATGACTAACTGCATAATCGTTTCTTCTACTATTATTCAAATATTTTCTGATTGTTCAAAGAATAAATCATGTTCTACTTTAACAGTGTAATATTTTACGTCATCTGTGACATGACATGCTAGCAAACCTTTTCTTCTTAGAATTTTTAATGTTAAGGATGACAGGCGTTGACAAAATTTACGAATGAGTTAGCAAATCTTGATGAAAATTACTGCAGATTAAAAAAGAATGTATCGCTACAACTACAAAACACGGCTTGGCAGAAAAGCTGCCTTGACAGACTTACTTCCTCTGTTCAGGAGTCGGGAAAGCCCCCTTTCCACTATCCGAAATTGGTTTGAGTTAAAAGACAATACCTTGATCGGCATATATGATAAAAAAGAAAATTTCCCGTAACCTAATTTAATTTTTATCCAAAGTCTAACGTTCTAGAAAGGTTATTGAACACGGACTATTCTTTTATTAAGACAAGATAATTATTTTTAATCAAAAATTGGAAAGGTTCTAGGATTAAACAGTTAACCTGCTAATAAAAAAGATATAAATAGACACATAATAGCCATTATCACATTTATAAACCTCAATAATAGTAAATATAATCTTTTACATAAATTAATAATGGACAAAATCATAAATCCAGTATTTTAAATCCTGAGGCCCTACATAGATAATTATTCATCTGTTGTCAATGAGGTCAAACCCTGAATCATAGCCCCTCTCCCCACGCCCAAAAGTAACAGTATAAAATGTGAGACATAAAGGGTATTCCTTAGATTACAAAGTTAGTAAATCTTGGTGTTGCTTGTTGGGATTTATGTCAATCTCTTGATTTGTAGAGATCTTGAACAGGTAGTTTGGTTGACTGTGACAACAAACAATATAAAGCCTGACCTATTACCTGTTATCTTGTTAAGGAGATCAGTTCTAATCGTTGGTCGTTAACAGTAGAGGGTTTCAAAATGATAAAATTATAGGAAAAGTCGTCATTTTCAGCCGGAGTTAAGGGATTATTCTTTCGCTACATCCTGATCAGTTCCATACACATGTTATCTGGATCATATTTCTTTCAAGTTGATGTACATTAACAAGGTATGGTTTTATAGAATGGGTTTGTAGCGGCTTCTTCGATGTTGCTTGTCTTGTAACCAAACTTTTTCCCAGTTTATGTCAAAACTCACGAAACATATCTCTCTTTGTGTAGCAAATATTGTCCTCATATTCAATTCTCGATTGAGAATATTAAACAAACTTTCACATTTTGAGTAAACAGGGGTGCCGTTTTTCGAGTTGGATATGTTCATCAAGGCATCTGTCTGTAAACGTCGTGCTTTTGTATTTCCTCGCAACCGCCCAAACGTTCCGTCTCCATTTGTCTAAATCATTGCGTCTGACAATTGACACCCTTAAATGTTAAGAAAATTATTCGTAAAAATGATTTCTCTCTAACCTTCAATTTTTATAATGTTGTCACTGTCTATATTACTTGAGCCTCGATATGATGCTCTTTACAGCAGGGAAGCGATGGTACTTTCATGCATGTTGCAGTATGTTATTTGCAAAGAAAGAGAATGAATAGGAAGAAGTATTAATTTGTGATAAACCCTGAATATTTGGATTGAAATCTTGTTATTAAATTAAAAGCCCGTTTCCTCATCAATCTTATGTTTCAAAAATGGCAATGTCTAGTTGGATTAATCTGGCAAGACGTAGTGTTAACTCTTACAAAAGTATATGCGGTATTGATAGCCAGAAAATATTGTCATAAGCACACCTAAAAAGTTAGTGTATGATTACTCATGGCATAGTTTCTGTGATGCAGGGACTATGTAATCTCTTAATAGCCTTAATATTTTATGTCACCAATAAAGCAGGACATTTCTCAAATGTTCAGAATTAGAAGAATGCTTTAACTTCTCCCTTTTTTACTGATTGCCCTCTTCTACGGTTCTCCTCTCTCTTTCAATTCTACAAGAACATAACGTTAGGGAAGAAACAATCAAGACTGTTTTGTCTCTTTCGATTTCCAAGTGAGATTGTTTCATAGCCTATTTTAATTATCTAAGTTCTCTAACAATGTTTATATACTCGGCGGGAATCAGAAACTTATGATGAACATTAAACCCCAACAAAATATGGGAAAGCGCAAGATATTGGAATCGAGTAGAACGTCAAGGAGAAAAACATTGATTAAACAAGCACTCAATGTCTTCAATGTATCAACTTCAGGGTATGAAGTGTATGGAATAAATAAATCTATGTACGGATATGTCTATTTAGATAGGTAAACTATGAAAAAAATAAGAGAATGATAGTAATAATATCAAAAAGAAACCAGACGAGTTTCAATGATAAGAAAAATGGACAGGAATTCATGTATTCATGGCAACTCAAAAAAAATAAATTTTTGGAATGGAGTAGGTTTTCTTTGATCAAGATAGTAAACTTCAAAGAAGGTATTAAATTTAGTGAGTCGAAGTATCGGGGAAAGGTGAGATTAAGATTTGTTTTCTAGTAATGGCTGAGATTCCCAAACGATTCACAAGGTGTCCATGAAATTGCTGAGCCGTCTGACCCAAAAGTACAGCATAAGGGCGGGATTATCGTTATTTCACGAAACCGGAACGGAGTAGATCGGAAATCTTGTTCTACATAAATAAAGTCGAAAGACGGGGAAGAGCATGAAGTAAACGAACTTGAAAGTGTTGAAATGCAGAGGAAGAACGTTATGTTTGTGAAATATGTTCAAATGTGTTCCAACCACTTGTGTGACGATATTTGAATATTTTTGGAGAGAATTCCGGGAAATGTTAGCAATTACAATATACGGCTTCGCTTTCAATATGTTCTTGTGCTATCACATTTATTTTAACAATACGATTCGCGCCTGTGTTACTGTAACCACTGTATTGAATCAACTTTATGCCAACAGAATACTCATTTATTACAGAAAGTTTCATGGGTCAAAATTCAAAGTTGGAAAGTTAAGTTTAAATTGAAATCTAACTACGTCTGTTAGGGGAAGTACTTGAAATACTTTCTAAAAAAGTGGTTCTGTCAATGGCATCAATTACCAATCCTAACTTTTTATAAAGCATCATAAGAAGGTGTAGAGAGGTGAGTAATTTGAAACTCTTTTCTAAATCTCTCCATCGCCAGCATATTAATTTCTACATTAGGAATGTAATATCTAACATCACAAACTTTACACTTCAAGTTTCCTTTTACGAATTTCAGGCGGCAAAAATGATATGTAAATGAGAGTCTCTACCAGACTAACGATGTTTGTTGCACTCGTATACACAAACATTACAGTTTATTTCACTACATGATAAGCTCTCCGTTTTGACTGACATATATAGGGTATTCTATATCCGTACAGGGGAAAGATTGGGCTCTCTTTCTCATCCTCAGAAATAACCAGAACCATTACGTTTCGAAACATGGAGGTGAAGACCCACTGCTGTCGTCATTGAATATCAACAATGGAATCTTTATCCTTGTCCCTTTCATTCCCTGCATTTTGCTTTAGAAACCATTTTCATTATAAAGGGGCCTGGATCCTTGTTCTCCGATTCGGTCCTGTAAGTTACGCACGAGACTACAGGATTTTTACAGTTTTCTCATTCATTTCTCTCTCTTGATTCTGTTTTATTTCCAGCGTTTATTTGTAAGAGGCTGACGTTCAAAAGCTTGCGTAAAGTTGAAATCATGATTTCAGAAAACTGATACAGAGAGCAATGCATTCTCACAAAGTGTTATTTACAGCATAACTATCAACCCCTATTATAATCCATGGATACAGATTTGTCTTCTGCGTCGTCTTTTTGTGATCCATATGAATAGCTGAGAGCTGGGAGAAATCTCGATGTGAAAACGTGACTAAACGCTATATTCCTTTCTCTGCTGTTCATTTGAAGCACGCAGCGTCATAAAAATATCCGAATTCATACCTCTATCGGTAACCAATCGGATCGGATGTAGCGGGTTTTACATTAAAAGCTGTAACTTTTCAATCGAGTATTGCGGAGAAAGTTGAGGCGAAAGTCATATTTCTTGAGATAAGTGATCATATTGTTATCCATACCTACTTTCGAAAATGCTTGAAATATCCAAAGTTACAACTTTAATATTAATCATCATGTATCTACCTACCTGTGAATAATTGCTTAGTAATATATACCTAGGCTACATTTAATTCTAGGTGTTAATATGGAGTATAGGTTTTACCTTTCAGCAAGAGTAATGCATTGCCCAGTCCTTAACTTTGACACCCACTGCTCTGCCAAGATGTATTACACCCACCAAGCCCCCGCCTCCCCCAATACACACAGACTGATTTCCCCGTAACGTATTTCATTCACTGATCTCTAAAAAAGACTGGATCGAGCTTCCCATTGCTTCCAGAAGCGAAAAAGTGTGGTCACGAATACTAGTCCCCAGAAGTTAAAATAGTGCGGGAAGGTCCGCAGTGTTAGGCAACATTATTTATTTGTTTGATGGGGACTAAAATGGCGTCCAACGACTGGCCTCACGTTGAGACGAAAGAATCCAGTGTTTTATAAAGCTCAGTGATCCCTTTGCGAAACATGAATAAGCGTGCTTTTATACTGCTCTACGATCATGAAGACAAGGATCGATTGGTTCTTTATAGAAGTAGTTACACCTACCCTAGTATCTTTTACAGCGGGGGGTGTCGTCCTATATAAACTATGTCAACTATGGACGAGAAGTTTAGAGTAACGGAAAAATGATGTTTGTCGGAAGGAGCTCTCACCGAAGAGGAAACCTTTCGATGGAATTAGATCTAACACGTAAAAGTACAAGGATCTTCCGGAAAGCAAGGAGTGCTTTTCGTCTAGTAAATGGATTGATTGATTGATGCGAGCTGTTTGGTCGGTCAGTAGGATTAGTCTATCATTCTGATATATAACAGTGGGGGTGGCAGGCAGCAAAATGGTGCCGTACACATATTTTCACGTAATACTTAAAGACAGCAAAAATTGAAAAACAATGGCAATCGAAATTATAAAGAATGTCTTCAGCCTCCTCCCCCATAGCGGTTACTCCTATGCATAACACAATAGCAGTCCTTTACTAATATACTGTTGATAATATTTACAGACCTCTAAATGCTACTGAGTCAAACAACACTAGTCGCTCAAACTTAGTTTTATATCACTACGCCTGACTGGCTTCTTGTACGAGCAATCACAAGAATGATATCCATAATATCCCAACAAATACTAAAACAAAATGCGAATTAGG
>JAAAKL020006960.1:0-17413 GCA_010016065.2 Carybdea cf. marsupialis auct. non (Linnaeus, 1758) | reverse complement strand
CTAAGGCGTTGGGGAACAAATGGGCGAGCTCAAAAGTAAATTGCAACACACAAAAATGCTAGAAAAAGTCAGTAAAATTTCAGATAAAAAGCCCGTATGAATGAATGGTGTCGCGTGAAGCGTTAGCAGCAGGTGGAACAAATTGTATGCCCAACAAGATCACATGGTTAATTGAAACTTCAAAGTTGCGACTTGCTAATTCCTACCCAAGTTGAGCTCACTGTTTGCACGAAAAAACAACTTCTTTGGCCGGTGAAACGTGCTACAGCATCGGCTCCAATTGGGCATTCGCTCTTTATGACTGACAAGATGAACAATAGGGCCAAATTTCTGGGCATTGTTCACAGAAATGCCAGATCGATTCAAGCGGGAGGGTGTCAAGTTTCCCTTGAACCATGACCTCTTTGTAGAAAGTCATGGGTTCGAACCTCGATGCTGTCGTTTTATGCTAGGGTAAGTGCTGAAGAGATTTTCAGGCTCTTATTTTGAGAGTCTCCTTTTAGCACATTTAAGTTAAATTCTTTTCTTTATTTTATATATAATTAACCCCTGTTTTTTTCTTACCAGCGATTGGTGTGCACGGTTCCAGAAGAAGACGAATTGATCAAAAAGACAACCGAGGGCCAAAACCCTGCAGTTGTGGTAAGAATTGCCCGCTAAACTTCTTGAGACTGTGAGGCATTGTACTATCCTACTGGAAGAGTGGACCCAACCTTTCGTGTTCGCATCAGGCTCATAACGTGGTTTTGATGATCGTAAATATGTCATTCTTTTCTAAGAGAAAGAGAGCGCGCGCGCGGACTATATTCACTCTAAAATTGTTGTATGCTTGAACGAAACAGATGAGAGTGCAACGAAACGTTTCACTGGGTCCCCCAGGTTTGGTCACCCCTATTGTGATCAAGCCCCCCCCCCTCCGAAATGGGTTTCTTCTTCCATTGTAGAGGGGTGCTATGGAGGCCTGTGCCCCACTGATTTTTATACTTCCTTTCTTTTCATAGTTCTTGCTGTTCATATTCTCAGTGTAAGCATGTGAAAACCTATTCGGTATCGCCCCCTCCTATTCTGGTGGTTACGCCAGAATACTCTGTATACAATACACCACTGCATCCTGAAACAAACCATACATTTATGACCTATATATGTATAGGTATGAGTATACATTATTTATACTCGCATATTTACATACATATATATATACATATATATACACATATTTTACTCTATTTTATTGATATCCATATACTGGATATATATATATCTGTATATATATATATATATATATATATATATATATATATACACACATTGATATCCATTTCCTTCACTCATCTATGTTTAATAACATGATTCGCTACCCACAGATACACATTTTTGTTGATTTGTCTATATAAGCCTCGTTCAAATTCCGGGCTTGGGAGGACGTTGTGCGTTTCTTCAATATTGAATATATTATCTCGGTAATGATAGCTATCCACAGTTTTTGTAGTGACCATTGTCACTTCCAAGTAATGCATATCTTAACATGTGGCATCTCTTTTCGGACACACATAAGTCCAGAGAGATAAGTTTTCAATCTAGTTTTGGGTAATTGTAGAAGTTTTCTGCATTGAAGTTTAGATTATAAACAGTATAGGGTAATCATCCATGGAATTTAAGGAATGAAGAGGCTGGTTTATCATGATAGTAAACACCACACCAAAATCTTATCTACTGCTTCATTGGAAAACCAAGGAGAAATATATGGGATTGTGTATAATTGAAGCGTTTGAAACGGCCTGAAACTGTCAGCCTACTTGATGTTTTTATCTGACGTATAGAGTACGACCGCGTATAATCAAGCATCTCTTTTTCTTGGTAGGTGTTCGTGGGCGACGGTAGTTTGAAGTTCACGGTTGGTTTCATCAAGTTTTTCAAACCAGTAAAAGAAAAGATTCAATTTCTTCTATACATCGGGCCTGCAGCAGCTGGCGTTTTCGTTCTGATTTTGATCATCATCATTCTAGTTGTATTGTACAGAAGGAGGAACAAGAAAGAGAAAGAATATCACAAAGTATATCAGATGCAGATGGATAATTTGGAATCCAGATATGCCAGGGAATGCAAAGAAGGTATGGACATTTAAAGGCCAACTTCGGTATTGTTTCCGGACAGGCTCCCACAAATTGCTGTTATTTTTGCATTGTTGCTTATAGATGTGCCTACGTAGCCATACGACACGTTAAAATCTTATCTAATCTCCAGATTCAACTTAATAGATTCCATATATAAGATACTAGTGGTGGAACTGGCTTAGTAGATAAGATTGTGGCTTCTATATTGAATGATGTATTTAATTTTTGGTTAAGCCAGTTGGGATTTTAATGTATGACCCTTAAGGCGTGATTATCGGCGGCTGTAGCATTTTGCACGTTTAAAGGAAAGAAAGGGGATATTTTTAATAGTTTTGTTATGTGTACACGGTGACGTGCCCCTGAAAAACATGAACGTATACCAAAAAGATTATTGCGTGCAGAAGTATCTTGAGTGGCAAAGCATACTGGAAGACAGGAGCGCAGGTAGCATGATGGAGTTAAATGAATTAAGATATGTTTGATCAGGACAGTGTGCATGAAGTGTTTAGTAATTACTTATATCTGTTTTTGATCTTTTAGCATCCTCTCACTCCTTGTGAGATATTACAAAACAGCAACAACAATCCCCCTTGTGACGTCATGTTTTCAGACTCCTGAGTAATCATTAGATTAGGCCGAGCAATGACATCATATGAATAAGAGCTAGGAAGGTAGAGGACAAACACAAATGTGATTGTCATATACCCTTTACTGTTGGCCATGGACGAATATATTTTTAGTAATATGTCTCGATTGTAAAACAGAACAAATGTCCAATTCTGTTAGTCTTTCTTTTTTTTCAACTTAAGTTTGAATATATACTAGAGAAATTAAAAAGTATGTCAAAACAAGGTTCGAACCCGTGACCCAAGCATTCGAGGCGTACACGAGTACCACTAGCTTCATTTAGTGAGAAACATTCTTACCACTCACCCCTTGTACCCTTATTAGCCCTTAATTTATGAAATGGGGAACATAAACTAAAAAACGGTGTCATGTTGGGGGTCGCAGTTTTTGACTTCAAGTTTTTATCGAGCTGTATTGAGAAACTTTGTAAACACCAACGTCGAGATTCCAACATCGTGTTTCCCTGTAGTATGTTTTCGTACGTCCTGTTTCAGAAATTAAAATTGCGTGTTCTCGCCACTTCAGAATTTAAGATATGGTGATTTATTTGTTAAATATTCCTTGAGCGATAACTACAACGTCCGATAGAAATTTTATCAGAGCATCCAAGTTCTTAAGGTTACGTACAGCAAATTCGTGAAAGTTTATGCCTCCGTTCGTCAGGTTTCTAGTGAACAGATACTGATCGAATCTTAATTTTCCAATGGGGGTAATTAATGAACGTTTGTTACTCTTGTAGCCTTTGCCGAGCTGCAAACCGAGATTACTGACCTGACCACTGACCTATCAGCATCTGTTGTGCCATATCTGAACTTCGAGACATACGCGATGAGGATTCTCTTTCCAGGCATCGAGATGCACCCCGTAATGGAAAAGGAGGTATGTATTTTCTTAGTTGCATTGATACATCCGAAGAATGAGACACGTGGTTGGTTGATGTCACGTACCACGGAACAAATTGAACTCGACGGTTTTTATTTCGCCTTCTTGCGGCAGACTTACCGGCCTATAAAATCCGCCTACGTGTCGATGGGCTGGTTACTGAACCATAGGATAGGGTATGAATCATGATTGTGTCTGATACTCAGTGAAACGGGTGATACGTAAATTTCGCCAGATGCGGTCAGCCTCAATCTGAATCATAGTAACCGAGTTGCATAACTTTTGAGAAAACTTTTACCCTCAATGCACATTACCACTGTAGCTGTGTACATATGTTCAATTATTTCTTGAAGATGTCAATACAGGAGACATATCTACTCCCGATTCAAGATGCTATATTTATCAGACATGTGGATTGATTAAGTGTTAGAGGCGTAAATATGCAGTTAGCTCTGCTTCCTCTTTACTCATACATAGATTTGTGGTGAAGCTGCAAAAAAATTAAATTGATCTCTGAAATCAGCATGACTTGAATTATTTGAAATTCAACTGATGATATGATATTTATGTAGCTAGGACTCACATTCGTATTGGAAAAAAAGGTGATTTTTGTGTGTTGATTTTGTGCTCATAAGCAGGAGTGAACACTTTGCAAATTACGGGTGGCGGGGGCGGAGGTAAATTTTGACGTGTCGAAAAGGGCGTGGCTATTGTTTTATGCAATGAAAAATGAATCTGAAAAGCTTTGAATATAGAATAAGCAATTAGCAAATGCTGTTAACCAGTATTTTAGGGATTAGAAACCAAGCTGTAAACAGAAAGAGGCTATTAACACAGAAAGAGGCTATTTACACAGAAAGAGGCTATTCACACACAGTGGGTATTAATAAGAACAAGCTGATCCCATTTGACATGGCCAGTGGAGTCACACCTCTGTGCGCAGATTTCATTGAGCTTGAATGCAGTGCCTTATTGCATTACATCAACTCTTCTCAATGTTGTGTGAGACCGCTGGTTACTGCAATACATGTTAATTAGAGAAAACGTTCCAGAAATTGACCGTTTATTGTCAAAATTGGCAACGTGTCAACTTGAGTTACCCCGTTTTAAAACGCGTTCTATTACTTAGTCGACGGTTGTACATCCGAAGTTTATTTTGCGGATGGCAAGAAAGCATAAAGTTTTAACAGCAATAATCTTTTACTTCTTAATGTCACGAGCAAACATTTAAGAAATTTATATAAGTAAATATGAGAGACTGGTGGAGAACGTCTACTATGTTGATTAAAATAGAAAGGCATTACATACGTTTCAAGTCACTGGTCTCCCATTTATTCAAGACTGCACCATGTATTCCTAGACCCGAAAAGAAGACATGCGGTGGTGATGTTTAGACGTGTGATCTTTTCCCCAGACTGTTTTCGAAATTTTATCGCTAGGGTCGTCATTGAATAAGCGCCCCTCCACCGAGTATTGGACGTTAGATGGCCTTTAGGGCTCCTCCAGGAGTATAGAGAGTGGACAATGCAGTACTAACTGTTTGAGAGTACATGTAAAGATTGAGTGTTATTAAGAAAAACTTAATTGTTCCCAACTGCAATGCCTTACTTAATAATATGAATTGGCCTCTAGAAAGGTATGAAGCGACATTAATAATTGCATAATTAATAATTGCATAATCGAACTTATCTGACACCCCTGGTTCTCTTTTAGTGCAATAAAAGCGATGCGTGGAAGAAAGGGATGCTCTCGTTGTGTAATTTGATCAAAGAAAAAGAATTTCTGCTGTGCTTTGTGCGGACCTTAGAAGCACAGAGTAGTTTTTCCATGAGAGACAGGTAAGGCTGTAAAGTTGTCTTAGCCGATGTAGCCTGTTGAAACCAACTGATATCTGTCTGTCGTGCTCTCCTTTTCATATCTTTGTATCATTTTATTGCCTTTCCGAACCATTTATATTATGGAAAGCTTTCTTTAGTTCAACAGCTATTAAATTATGTAGTTACGTTTGGCTGACTTCTCCAGAGCTACTTTTTGTGACGATAACAATGAATAATGCCGGAACGTTGTTGCATAAGTCTAACGTACGAAATGCTCTTGTATTGAAATTACATTTTCTACATCGAATACTTCTTTTTATTTATAGTCTGTACCTCTTTCTCTTTTAGATGCAAAGTAGCATCATTGCTGATGGTGACACTACAGGATGATATTGCCTATTGCACAAGGTATGATGCACTTTTTTATATGATTTCAAGACTTCTAGTTTACAGAGGCGACATCAAAATTGTTCTATTGTTGTGATTCTTGTGAATTGTGAAATTCAATATTTGATTTTTAGATAATCACACCTGTATTTACGTCGTACCCTTTGCTGTCGTACCCTTTGTCTCTACCTAAACTTGTCCTCGATGGTATTGCCAATAACCCCTCTGCGTTGCACCTTTGTCTTTCGTCTTTTTTTGTAATTCGTTCTCCTCCTTCCTCCCTCCTTCCTTCTTCCTCCTTCTCCCCCTTATATTGTACATTCACTCTTGCTCTTTTCTTTCTAGTCTGTCACCCAGCTTCGATGTCATTCTCCTGACATTCTCTATTACTGACTGAGCTCTCCTTCACGTCTGCCTTCCGTCTTGTCACGTCTATTTCACGCTATCAACATATTACACAGGTAATTATCAAGAAGTGGAATGGTCTGTAGCTTAACTGTACACCACCATAATCACACACAATATCTAAACACTCCCCGTTAGAAATCTATTCCCTTCGACAGTGGTATGTGACAGCAAAACTTATATTTTTTGTTGTAGTGTGCTACGAGACCTGCTGTCGGAATTGATCGAAAAATCCGTCGAAACGGGTCGAACAAAACTGCTTTTAAGAAGGTAACAAGCAACTACCTTTCCTATGTAGTTTATAATATTTTCCTTAATTTTAAACCTAAATGTTCTATTCAACAGAGCTATATGGTTATTATTAGGGTTTGACTTTCTTGCCATACGTCTTGGAACGCCGTTCTCTGTGGTGAAAACAGATATAAAGAAATATGATCATCTTCAACCCAAGAAAAATTAACAGTCGACCCTGAAGGTACTTGGGAACGACTGCCAATCCCGTAGACTTCTCGTTTGCTGCTCCTTCATATCTTTCTCCAAAACTCAACAAGGTTACGTTACTCATTATTTATGATAGTGAAATAAAGTAGTGAAGATTTTGTGATTTTCGGTGACTCTTGTGCACCAGAGATCAGACCGATTTAGATGTTCATCCTTCCAACTTACAATTAGCACCCTTATGAAAAACTCAGGCTCCGTTAGCTCTTCCGATCTTAAAGATTATTCAGAACGATGGCACCAAGAGGTAGCTCTACATGTGTCTTTAACGACCGTTTCATCCTTTGGTTAATAGATTTTGGTCGATATTAAGTTAAGCTGCTGTGATGCTGGTATAGCGGCACTACAGTGAAGGTCTGCTTTACCTAGGACGAGTTACAGACTGTCAGTTAGTTTTTTGCCAGCTGTTTTAACATGTAATCAAGTCTAAGAAGTGCTTTACAGTATATGATATGTCTCCCGGCAGGACTGAATCCGTCGCCGAGAAGCTCTTGACAAATTGGCTTGCTTACAATCTTCACGGATTTGTCGAGGTAAGAAAGTATACTGATGCCAGTATCTGAATCCTGCCACTTGACTTAGCTATTGAATAGTTTGTCATACTTTTGCCATGAATATTCACGGGGATATCGTTGTGTACTTGATTTTCGTTGCCCCCTGATGTTTTCAGACGAGAAAATTATGGAAAGTGATCTTGGCAACGCCGCAATAACAAGAGGGAAATGCGACGATCACCCAGGAGATGCGAACAACAGTAAAAGAACAGAAAATCCAGTTTTTATAGAGATCGTCAAAGACTGTTTGCTAGCAAGCAAGTCATGAAAATGTAATATTCAGCCTGTCCATACCCCTAGTAATTTGTGATCAGTGTCGTTCAACTTTGTTTTGCGTTTGGATTGCTAGAGTCTCTGAAACTGAACTTTATTAACTTCTACATGTTTGACTCGCTCCCTGCTGGAAGGAATCTAGTCTCTAGTTTCACCACCAGTAGAAAATGAACCCTGTGAACCGTCGACTGTTTGGTGAAAATCACCTCTTTACAAGTGCATGGAGCAACTTTACTCATGTCAGCTTTTATTTGGAAGATTGTAGAGAGTATAGAAACAAAACCCAATCAAGTGGTGACGCGAACAGGTGCGTAAGTGATAGAGGCTTAGGATCGAATAACGTAATTGCTAGAGGCTTGGAAACGAACAACGTAGATGATAGAGGCTAGGGACCGAATAACTTGATCGATGGAGGGCTGGGTACGGGATGATAGAGGCATGGGAACGAATAACGTACACGATATAGGTATGGGAATGAATGGAGTAGGTGACATATGCTTGGGAACAATTAATGTAAGTGATAGAGTGTAGAGAACAAATAATATAGATGATAGAGGTACGGGAACAAATAGCGTAGGTGAGTGTACATAATACTTCAAAATGTATTTCCTAAAATTAGTGTGATCATTTGTTTGTAGAATCTCCATGGGTAGAGAGTTCTAGAGTTTTGCTCCCTTCGTAAAACAAGAACAAGCTACATGAACTCTTTGCACTTGATTCCCAATCACACTTAACAGCCTGAAGAATTTCCGTAGCATTTTACTCGACGAGTCGTAGTGTAGAGAGCTGGTATCCAAAGAAACTTCCCGCCTCTTTTGCCCATCTGTTATTGATTGGTTCTTCTTCTTTTCCAGGAACGTGTCGGTGAGACACTCTTCCGTTTGTTTGCTGCAATAGGAGCGCTGCTGGACAAGGAGCCGGTGGATGCAGTGACACATGAGGCTCGAAATTCGCTGAGTGAAGACAAGTTACTGCGACAGAAAGTGGATTTCAAAGTAAGCAAGCACGAACCAGAGTTTATTGGTGAGGTGAACCCTCAGTCTGGAAGTGACTTCTGTTAAAGAGACGATGTCCTAGTTTTACACTACTTTCGTCATTCAGTCAACAATAACAAATTCCCTCCAATACATATTTATTAACGATGGTCCAGGAAATAATTATGGGGCCCATCGGGTTCGTGGTGCATCAGATACCTCTTCTACCCATGTCTATTTGTTCCGGTTACACAGAATTGCCCTAAAAACGTCGGATAGGAAAGGAGTTCGGTGCAAGACCTCGCCTTCCTCCGCCCGACGCATCAATTCATAACCCGATGCAGTATTATAGGTGTATTTGGCCACTTTTTATGAATTGTTGCAGTTCAAGGGGGAGGGGGGTTAAGGGCATTAATGTACGCACTTCAATGTTGTTCATCCATCAATAGTTCCCTTCCTAAATTCTTATTGTCATCTTAAGAATCAATCTTGCTTCTACGAGTAGAAAAGAAAAGAATTCTGGAATGTTCCCTCTTTGCTGGTGCTAGTGATTGCTCTTTGATTATTACAGGCAACACATACCATATTCCTTGTTGACAGTATCACCGTGTTAATCATCATGTTCTTTCACGTGCACATGATAGAATGTACATGCAGCTTAACGTTTCCTAACAAATAGAAGGATAATCTCGTTATTGTGGAGTTTTCCCAAGATAAGGAGACTTCTACTTCCACAAGCATCGCGGTACCTAAGCAGGACACCAGTATTTAATGAGTGCTTTTTGTAAAGAGCACCCCTCCCCTCCTGATACGGGGTAGCTATAGACAAGTGAAGGCTAAGAAAAGGTGGAAAAGCACATTTTCATAAAACGCAGAGAAACAATCACAGAAAGTGAAACATGTAAGCTTAACTTAGCGAAGTCCTGGCAGACCGCAGAGGTTTAATGTTAGTCAGCTTTGCATTCTTATTTTAGTGGTCTCTGAAAAGAAAGAATCCCTTGACTTTTAACCTGCTCATCCTGATACGCATGTGCCGTTTGTCTTGATGTCATCTTGTTTATATGGCCGTCAAGCGTAACGCAATTCATATCTGAGCAGATTTTGATCTGAGGAGCTGATTTCTGTTTTTAAAGTCATGTGGTAAACTTCATTTTGATATTGCTGCTACCCTGTTTATAACAGTCTTCACACCTCCAAGAGTGGCACTTATTAGAAGTGTTAAAACAGAAGCTGTTATTAAGAAAGATGTGTCCAATGTTAGGAAGCCATTTATTGATAAATAGACGCGTAAGAAGATATTTATGTTGGAATAGTTAAGTTACGTAGATCTGCGTTCGTTAGTTGTTGGGGATTTACACGATTTGTCTTTTCTGCTAAAAATGGCAGTTGTATGAGATAATAGCGAGCTATTGTGATGTGTACACATATTCAATTGTTCTCGTGAAATTTGACTTTTCGGACACGAACTTGTCAAAAGTCTGAACTGAAATTCATACAAGCGACGTTTGATACAGGGAATGCAGCAAAATATAAGGCATCAATTTCACGTCATGTTTATCCTTTTTCCTTTTTAGAAAGAATACTAACGATTCCTGCTCAGTGACTTTCATTTACTCATCGTTACATGTAGCATTCGCCTTTTTGATTTGAGTACTTTAATTTTTCATTCCAGACCCTTAATGTAAAGGTGGAGTATGAACACGATGAAAGCATCCATGTTCAGTTACTGAATATTGATACTATCAGCCAAGCCAAGCAGAAAAGTCTTAACGTCATTTACAAGGTTAGTACCAAGTGGCCATTCCTCATTAATGATACCTTTTCATTTTCATCGTCATCATTATCATCATCATCATCATCGTCATCGTCCTCCTCCTCCTCCTTCTCCTCCTCCTCCTCCTTCTCCTTCTCCTCCTCTTTTTCCTCCTCTTTTTCCTCCTCTTTTTCCTCCTCCTCTTTCTCCTCCTCCTCCTCTTTCTCCTCCTCTTTTTCCTCCTCCTCCTCTTTCTCCTCCTCTTCCTCTTTCTCCTCCTCCTCCTCTTTCTCCTCCTTCTCCTCCTTCTCCTCCTCCTCCTCTTTCACCTCATTCTCCTCCTCCTTCTCCTCCTTCTCCTCCTTCTCCTCCTTCTCCTCCTTCTCCTCCTCCTCCTCCTCCTCCTCTTCTTTCTTCTTCTCCTCTTCTTTCTTCTTCTTCTTCCTCTCCTTCCTCTCCTCCTCCTTCTTGTTCTTGTTCTTCTTCTTCTTCTTCTTCTTCTTCTTCAAGATCATCATCATCATCATCATTACGTGCGCTTACCATTAACCTAAACAATTTATTTGTTCTTGAAACTAATATCGATAGTATTTCAATGTTGATGACTGCTAAATAACTCCTTCATGTTATGTTTTATCTCAATGTTTCGTTTACAGCAGAATTGGTATAACTTACTTGTGCCTATTTTCTAAATATTTAGTATTCTTTATTACGCTCTTAACAACGTTGTTTTAAAATAGTATAAGTAGTATAGTATACAAAACACGTATAACGTACGGCTTCGAAGAGTAGAATATGATGAAATAGCTGTCCAAATTTTCAAGGGCGCTTTCCAGTTCTCATTTTTCGCCAATTTGTTTACATATTTGAGGGTCGTTTTCCATTGATGGGAAATGTGGATTCCGTGCGTTTGTTTTGTAGCACCTTTTGTCTGAAGTTCCCTTTCTACTATTTTTCTTGGAATGAGGATGAGAACTTGTGTAACGGCCACTTGCAAACCTCGGTTCGTAAAGTATTGTTACCGTTAACCAAGGTGTCAACGAGAGGATAGTTTTTACGTGCCTGGTTTTTATCAACGCTCACTCTATTCACTGTATCCAGTCACTTCGAGATTCACCAAACCTCACCAACATTAGTTTTCCAATTATGGATTGACTCCAGCTATTTCCGCTATTAGCCTTGTAATTGTCATAACTATTCAGACATTTTTTACATTTTCGTCTTTCATTATTCCCTTCAGAATGTACCATTCTCTCAAAGACCGAGTCGTGATTCCTTAGAGTTAGGTGAGTATCTTCAAATAGTATGTCATTCGTTTAGTTCTTCATGTGATAGTGACTTTATTTCGTCACTAAGAGCCGGTTTAGACGAGAGAAGTAGCAACGTATTCAAATACTCTCGTTCCCAAATGGAAAAGATCGTACATTTCTGCAGAGCGTTTACACGACAGGATTTCAGTGCTGACGCCGTTTCTTCTATGTCAGCACGGGAACGGATCCACAACTGAGCATGCGTATGAGTATCACAAATCTTAGTGCCAAAAAGGAAACAACCGTAAGCAGGTAAGAAACCATAACCGCGACTGGTATCCTCTTAGCTTAGGTTACCCTCATTTCCTTCGTCTCCGGGAGGAAGAGTATTGCTTTAAGTACAGCATTTCATTATTTGATATTGCTGTAGTTAACGTGTAAGACAGTACGTTCATTACAGTGGAATCTGGCATACTTTACGGCAAACGTGGCTACTCTACTTGACGCTGTGAGATTTAATGCTATCAAAAGACCTATTCTATTGTTCTCAGAGCATTGTACGTCATGATGTACACAATGCGTTACATTCGCATTCATGTTTTTGAGCCTCTTGTTCATATCGTAGCCTATTCGTTCCATTCGCAGCGTTTAAACGAGCTTGCAAGGGAAACAGATCCATTCAGTTTTTTCTGCAAGAGTGAAATCAAGTGTGAAGAGTTATGTTCCCGAGTGAAAACGGAGCCAAGAGTAGCCGTGTTAACGCAGGTCGTATCTTTTCCAATTAAGTAACGAATCGATTAAATTTTGATACATGCCCATAAAACGGGGTCAAAGAGTGATTTTGATTGCAGTGTTTTACGCCTGTAAGTTGTCACAATATTAAAGCCATTGTCACCAGTCTACTAACAAGTTCGGAAACATCTGAAAATGAGTATATGTAGTTACATTAGTTGTAAGATGTTTGTGAGTGCTTTCATTGCTGTCCAACCAGGCTGGATTTTACCGACAGGAGGTGTCAAAGTAATGAACGACGAAGACGATAGCAGTGAAATTGAAGGAGAATGGAAGCGAGTGAACACCCTGGAACATTACAAGGTATGCATGCATGGCTACATGAAAATACTTTTTTAATAATATTGTATGTAGGAGATGATGTTATAATTCCCTGGCTTATTTCGCAATTGGATAGCTCCAACATTTTTCGGAACATGTTCTATTTTTAAGACCTAGCAGGCAAAGGATATAATTATTGTCTGTAATGAAACGTCTTTAGAATTTCCATTGTTTGCAAACGCATGTATATGTAGTAACATTTATCATATTGACAGCAACACTACTGCAGTTTGCTACATAATACCAGAGTGCACTGATTGGTCAAAGGCAAGACCAATCACGACGTCCCAATTCTGACTTGCGCTTTTAAAAATCACAGTTGGGTATCAGTTCGTTCTTCCGTTTTCACTGGGATTCGTACCCGATGCCGACATTTTTACTTCCCTCTAGAATCTCTTCAAACTTGATATTTTCATATCCTGTCTTCTTGAGTAACAGACGGAAAAGGCTTTTAATTACAACAATTGTTTAGGTTTTGGTTGCCATCTTGATGCTCTGTAGCGTAAAAGATCTTTAAGATCACTAACAAACTTGAAAGGGAGGCCACGGGTTTAGTCGTAATGACGTCCCAGGGACCACGAGTGAACGCAAATCATGATATCACAGGATAGAGAAATGGCAGAAGGGACACTGGACGTATTCGTTGTTGATAAGTCTAAAAGTTTGCGCTTGGGTAAAAAGATACCTTGTAAACGAGTCTTGCACCTGCTCACCATTGACGTAGTACAAATAGATTGCTCCGGTATCTATTGCCAAATCAACTGATACTCTCCTTTCTTTGTTCAACTCACTACAATTTAGTCTGATACCAATTTTTTTGCAAGATCCGAATAGGATGACCTTTAGTTCGTCTGACACGTTACCGCTTAAATTCAAACAAAATGCAAACCGATGATTGTTTATAGTTGGTCTCATACTGAAAACGAAGCTTTCGGTCTTACTGCTACATAAAGTCTGAATGAGATTTCCAGAGGATGCGAGATTTGCTATCCCATCTGCCATTCTCCATTCTATCCCATCTGCCATTCTCCATTCTTGCCCATACAATAACCATTTTTTTAAATTCAGACTGAACCCAAGCATGTGACTAGTGCTGAATGTTTTTTGTCCTTCTCTATTCTCTGACATCGTTTTAATGACATATTCTTTGTTTTACTCTGAAGGTCTCTGATGGTGCCCTCCTGCGCCTTTCGCCCTGTGGCACCAATTATTCCGTCGTGTCAGGATCACCTTGTAAGTAAATACATAGTTAGCGAAAATCTCCTACTAGTTATTGTCTTCATTGGATGCGATATGATCTAATATCAAAGGACTGGAGGTGGTCTTTGTAGCAGATGGTTTTCAGACATCATAGCTAGCTAAAACTGAAATCTCTTCTTAGCATGAGTGCAACGTCAGTTGCCTCGAACTATTGCCATAGTAACTTGGTTTCTTAAATTTTCTGATTATTGCGCCGTGCAGGTCTGGGTAGCATTAGAGGGGGGAGAGGGTTGCTGTTACTGTTACTGAGGCGTTACAGACGTCTTCTTCTTAAACAAGATTTGTCGTCGTTCTCATGCTGGTAGTAGAGGAGTAGGGGGCGGGGGGCGGGGGGAGTGTCTATAGCTGTGATTGTGTGCGGCATTACGGCACAGTACGGCACTTGGGAAACGAAGGTAGGTGTAGTTAATGATGATTAATTCTTAACAGACTTTGTAGGCTTCTGTCTTGCCACTGAGACTTTGCATACTTATGAGTGTGACTTAACTCTCGTTACGGCAGGGAGTCAGGCGCCCGGGTTAACCCATGGGAAGGCACCAGTTCTTTAATATTTTACGCTGGGAATTGTGAAAATGGATGCAGATAATGAGGAAATAACAGTTCCTACAAGAATTTCTGAAGTATATTAGAGTACATACAAAGTATATTAGGTAATTATAACGAGGACGTGTGCATTGAATTCAATACCTCCAAGTAATGTGAAATACTTTTCACTAAACATTAGAGAATTTAATAAAAATTGGTTCGAAAGAAAGGAATATAGATGGAAGGCAGACAGTGACACATTCACGCAGACAGTCAGAAAGGACAGATAATCTTTTTTAAAAGGCTAAAGAAGTTCAGTTCAACCAGATATGTTGCTTTTTTCAACTTTTTGACGTATTCTCCGGCTCAACTTTCTCGACAACACTGCCTGCAACAATCAGTTGTTTACTATCGTTTTGTTTTAATGCAATCCTTGTTAGAATTTCATGTAATTTGTTTGTGTGCAGCACTTGTTTTTTCCTCCCGTCCAGTGTTCCATGACACGTCGATGCCGTCTGTGCTCTTCCACCCGAACAATAGCAGCACTCCAATGCTAAATCACAATGCCAGTGAACAGGGATCAAGACCATGGCACCTGGTAAGCGGAACGCGCATCATGGTATGCACTTCTCAATGGGCACAACGTGGGGGTGCAGTTCACTTGATAGGATCAGGGAATTTTTACGTAGTTATATGTAATGCACGTTGTATGCAGTAGCATTAGATGAAATCTCGAAGAATCATGAACAAGATTTTAAAAATGTAAAATGCTGCTCGCTGTTAGAACTGTTTCAGATAATTACATTTTAACTATACAGTGCGTCCTCCAGACGTCTCACAGGAACTGAAGAGATTTCCCTAAAATTGGGAAAATTTTTAAATTTTTAAATTTAAAGGGCTTATTCCTTAATTCGATTATTAATAGAACTATAAAAAAAAGTCTGTGATTAGTGTTTTGAAGCCTCTTTTAACGAAATGACTTTGTTATTGTTACAAATGCGATTTAGTCTATCTAGAAGCAATGGCAGACACTTGGGGGCGGGCACACCCTCAATAATTTTCTTAAGAAATCAGAAATGGTTTGTAATGTATAAAAAATTACGAGAAGTCACTAGCAAAGGCAACCCAATGTACGTAAGAATTTTAAAGTTCTTATTGGACATTCATGCCTATTTCAGAAGTGATTCTTAATTGTACTGGAAAGCAGTCAGTTTGTAACGAAGTAGGGATGAGCTGTGTTTGAAAACAAGTGACGTTATTTCAGTTTTCAGACGAGGTTGCCGAAAGGTGCCACTTTGAATTGTTACATTTCGTGACAGAACGGGTGATGCTGAATAGCGTGAGCTGTTAGACTGATTTTCGGCAAGCGTGCAAACGTTGATTTGTTTCCTTTACATTCTTGATTGTCCACTAGGGAAACTCTACTCTCAGTTCTATCCAACACAACTTACTGCGACTCTCGTAGAAACGACATTTTTATTACAGAAAGTATTAATAAAGCCATTTTGTAATAAGTAATTTTTTTATTCATTTAGGTGAAAGCCACCGATTTTCCAATGGAAACAAGAGACGATTCGAGGCATAGTAAGATGATGGCGGAAGTGTACTTAACACGGCTGCTGAAGACAAAGGTACGTTTCAAGACTTTACTTCTAAAGCCAATTTAATGGCATTGCTTCATATTAAGCACTTTCTGTAATGTAGGGTTAAGATTAGCCAGATAAATGGTTCTGATAAGAGGAACACCACTACCCAGTAAGACCCAGTAACCTGAGTTGTATTTGTAGGGAACTGGTGCCCAACATCTCTCAGCAAAATCTGTTTGGGAATTCAATAGAAGGGAAATAAAGTAATCTGTATGGTCATGACAAGTGGTCAACAAATTTCACCAAATAGTGTCACCAAGAGTTGGTGGACTATTGACACCTTTCCCACTGGTCACAATCGTCATTTTGATGTGTAGTTTCTGCGTTGGCGTTTTGCCTTCTACTGGTTCAGTGCAGCCGATATATTGTGAGTGGTGTCTGGCGAAAGGCAGCAGCAACACGAATTCTTTACATAGTACACCATTTGAAGTTTTTACTAGAAGCCATCTCTTGATATAAAACCTCCCGTCCTATTCTTTTATGGCAGAAAGCTAAGCGCTAGAATCCACAAGGAGATGCATGTAGATTTTTTGGTTTGTGTATGATTATTGACAAGAGGAGCATTATTTGGTACTCCGCATGGTCAATCTTTCCTTGGGGAGGTTTCTGTTGTTTATTGTTTAATTTTGCTCTTTTTGCGAGGACGGTTTATTATTGCAACGTACTTTGTATGATTTTTTCTACGAATAAGGATATGTACTACGTTTTACCTGGAAACAGAATAACAGAGTTTTTCCTACTTTGAAACGTCTTAACTTTGGCAAACTGTTAAGAATATTTTTCTAATCTTCGTTCCAGGGCACACTTCAAAATTTCGTGGATGATCTGTTTGACTCCATCTTCAAAGTGGCCAGCAAGGGTACAACAATTCCACCTGCAGTCAAGTATGTATTTGACTTCCTAGACAAACAAGCGACTCTAATGGGAATTGAGGACAGTGAGGTTATTCATACGTGGAAGAATAACAGGTAAAGGCTTAAAATTGATTGAAAATCAACTGTAAGCATGAACGACTGTTGCTTAGACGACGGGACAGAAAGAATGCTCAGCACTGGACATGCCTCATTAAATTTATTAATATATACACCTGTTTCTTTATTAGAGCATTTATGTATGATTATGTAGTTTTTGTTTTCTGCAACTTTGATTTCCTGGATCAATGTGTTTTGGGTATAGCCATGTATCCATCCATACATCCATCTCACCTGCATCCATCACACATGCATCCATCCCGCATGCACCTATCCCACATGCATCTATCCCGCATGCACCCATCCCGCATGCACCCATCCCGCATGCACCCATCCCGCATGCACCCATCCCGCATGCACCCAT
>JAAAKL020006959.1:0-17413 GCA_010016065.2 Carybdea cf. marsupialis auct. non (Linnaeus, 1758) | reverse complement strand
TTTGTGTGATGGGGACTGAAATGGCGTCCGAAGTCTGACCTCACTTTCAGACGGAAGATGCTCGATCCAGTGTTTTTAGAGATCAGTGGTGATAGCAGATTCGATTGCTCTACTCGCCACTTTAGCTCCCAGTCCTCAATTGATGAACACCGACATTCAGGTCTACGGTATCTTCTAGATAAGCCTCTCTGGGCCCTTTCACTTGAATATGAAAGGACTGGCTGTCAATATTTCCAAAGCCCATTGAAAATTGTGAAGTGTTTGGAAAGATAACTTTGCAGAGGTAAAAAACGTTATAAGCAGGGTTCGTCTTCTCAGTTGGTAAAGAAAACGTGGGGAATGCGATAGTCACGAGTTTGAATTTCGTTCGTGCCTTAATTTCTCTTTCTCTAGTTTATTTTCAAATTTCTCATCATAAATTACCAGCTGATTTGTGACAGAAAGCGTGAAAAGTGTGTTAAGTAACAGGTTATACTTGTTTTAGAGCTGCTGTGGTGTAGTGGTTAAGGAGTCGGACTCACATGTCAGAGGATGTGGGTTCGAATCCCGCCTAGCCCGATATAAAGACTATCGGTTGGGGAAAGCAACAGGAGACCACCCCTGTAAATGTGCTCTCTACCCAGGACATAGCTCACTCTGGCCGAACAATAGGCTACGCTCGATATCAAGTATGCCACTAAAATACCGAAAAAATAAGACGTTTTAAAGGTCTTTCTCGGGCACTGTTCATGCCAGGAAGGAAAGAGCTAAACTCTGGAAGTCGCTTGCATAACAGAAGAGGTCAGCGGCATGTGCCAACTACTCCACTCTTTTGTGGTACGCCGTAGGTCACCGTAATAATGTAGTTAAGAGCCATATTGTAGCATTGGATCACAATGCAGCTAAGAATCAGAATATAATTAAGAACAACAGTGTAAATACGAACCACAGTATTCCTAAGAATGACTGTGTAGCTAAGAACCACAATGTAGCTAAAACATATAATGTTTCTACGAGCCACAGTGTAAGAAGGACATTGTAGCTACGAATCACAACGTATCTAAAAACCAAAATGTAGATAGGAACCACAGTGAAGTGAAGAACCACAGTGTAGCGAATAATCACAGTGTAGTGAAAAATCAAAATGTAGCTACGAACAACAATGTAGTAAAGTATCACAATGTAGAAAAGAACCACAGTGTAGCTAAGAATGACAATGTAGCCAAGAATCACAATGTATCTAAGAACCACAGTGTAGAAAAGAACCACAGTGTAGCTAAGAATGACAGTGTAGCCAAGAATCACAGTGTAGTGAAGAATCACAATGTATCTAAGAACCACAGTGTAGCTAAGAATGACAGTGTAGCTAAGAGTGACAGTGTAGCTAAGTACCACGATGTATTTAAGAACCATGATGTTGTTAAGAACCACAACGTAGCTACGGTACACAGTGTAGTTACAAATCACAATTTATCTAAGAACCACAGTGTAGCTACGAATCACAATGTTGCTACGAGTCACAGTACAGCCAAGAACCATAATGTATTCAAGAACCACAGTGTAGTTACGAACCACAGTGTAGCTAAGAACCAAAATGTAGCTAAAATTTGAAATGTAGCTAAGAATCACAATGTAGCCAAGAACCACAATGTAGCTAAAAGTTTCAATGTAACTACGAATCACAATGTAGCTACGAATCACAATGTAGCTATGTATTTAAGAACCACGATGCAGTTAAGAACCACAGTGTAGTGCAGAGCTACAATATAGTGAAGAATCACAGTGTAGTAAAGAATCAAAAGGTAGGTAGGAACAAAAGTGTAGTTAAGAATCACAATGTAGCCAAGAATCACAATGTATCTAATAACCGCAGTGTAGCTACGAGCCACAGTGTAGCTAAGAATTACAGTGTAGCCAAGAACCACAACGTAGATAAGAACCACAATGTAGTTAAGAACCACATTGTAGCTACGAATCACAACGTAGCTAAGAACCACAATGTAGATAAGAGCCACAGTGTAGCGAAGAATCAAAATGTATCTTGGAACCACAATGTAGCTACGAATCACAATGTAGCTACGAATCACAGTGTAGCTACGAATTACAATGTAGCTATGAATCACAGTGTAGCTACGAATCACAGTGTAGCTACGAATCACAGTGTAGCTACGAATTACAATGTAGCTACGAATTACAATATAGCTACAAATTAAAATGTAGTTACGAATCACAATGTAGCTAACAAGGATCGACTTACAACAGGAATCAACATGAATAAATGCCAAGCAGTAAATATGGGAATTCACGTTCGTACTATATGTGATATGTTGGAGATATGGGAATTGTAAAACAACATTGATGTTACATGTGAAGACATTCTATTGAATAGTACGTCATTGGATACGTGGTAAAAAGTTAGATCAGAAGTAAGTATAGGTACTGTAAATACAAATGAATCAGTTAATAAGGGATACTTTGAGGCAAACTTTGATAAAGAGATACGACCACAGTGATTTATATGTCTTTGTGCGAATGTGGAGCCAACAACCCTCAATTTATAACTACAATTTCGGTAACGACAAATCCACAAGGTTATGTAGATATTAAGATTACAGATAATCTACATTATTTTCAATAATAAATCATAAACGACGAGAACTATTCTTTCAAATTTTAATTTTTATTCCTCAAATCTAATCATTTTCCTTCTATTAAAGTCTTAACCCAATAGACCTAATCAAACTTTCGGTCACGTGGTCTGCAGTGTGGAAACAACAGATCGCAGCAAAACAAATATTTCATAGACGGCAATGGCGAGGAGAGTAGCTTGTTAGTTTGGACCAAATCATTAGCCGATCTTCGTCAGTTTTCTTCCTTAACAACCAGCATGCACCTTCGTAAATGCGGTAAAGGTACCAAGGGATCGAAAGGTTACAAACTCTTCACAGAGAATTATATACACAACGTTTTCATTTGCTTGAAAAGTGACCATGGGTCATGGATAGTGAAGGTCGATGTCATCGGATTAAGGGCACAAGTTAGAAAAACTGATCAGAGTGAAAGATGATGCCTTGAGGTGCCCTGAAAAGTACCTGTTTCTAGAAAACTGCAGTCCATTTGGACGAAAAACTTTTTTGTAATCAAGGTCATTATCATCCAATATAGGATATTTAATTGATCCATCTCTATCAAAGACACAGAGTCTACACTAGAGCAACATTTGGACATGTATTTAACTACAGATAGACATGTGAGTGAGGAACGAGGAGTGAGTGAAAGCGAATGGAAGCAAAATCTTATACATCGAGAAGTTTTGACTAGTTTTATAGACATATTTCAGTTTGGATTCAGTTTCGCTAATACGTACTCTGCAAGACGCAGATTTATTCACGGAAGCTTCAGAGAACCATAATAAGTCTAGAGAGAAAGCCTCTTCCTGGCTACCTGACGGTTTTCACGAATTAACCTGCTTTAGAAAAACACCATCATTACAATAAACGTCTATTCTTATTGTTTAAGCTTTGGCAACTTTCAACACATGTGCTTGAAACAAGCACTACTGAAGCAACTTAATTTGAATATCCACGTAAGTAAAAAGCAGAGTGCATTGGATTGAAATTTTAAAATGTTTGAAATGAAGACATTTGCATTACTAAATTACCACTGCAAGGGTCATATTGTGAGGAGCACGTAGATATTAGGTGGTTGATTGCGTTGTGATGCCGTTCAGAGCAGCAGTGCATGTTGGTAACCCTATGTATGGATTCATACCTGAGGTAAGATATGATTTTCTAGGTAATTTAGTATGGGATATCATTATTCATCCTCCCTTACCTATGAAGTACGCAAGTTAGTTAAGCGTTTGATACGTCTTTTTTTTAACTATTCTGCCCTTTGAATTCTGGTAGTTTTGTTTCGTGATCACGCGGCAGAAGTGGGTCCACAGTCCCCTATAAAGATCTACAGTAAGGCCAGAGAGGGGAGATGAAAGGATGAGAGATTTCTCTTTTGTAATGTGGTAGTGTAACTAGAAGCAATATAGTAAAATGTATCAATCTTGGAAAGATTACTATAAAGCGAAATATTTGTTATTACTCCTTTACTTACGTCAGAAACTGTTTCCTGTTATACACTGTGCTGATTTGTATTGTTTGTTGGGGTCTCCTTCTTGGACCCTGAAACTGTTTCGGTAACTTTGCCCTCAATGCATAATGCTGTGTTATCATGGTGAAACCGTCGACGAAGGGGACAAAGTTATGGCATAAAACAACAAAAGTATACGAAAAGGGGACTGAAATTTGGAATATTTCTCTCTTGTATGAAGAAGATGGTCTAAAAATGTTTTTTGCAAGATAATTGACACGAAAGGATCCACGACGGATAAGAATAAAAGGAACACATGGTTTGTATACGGTAAGTGGCCCATTTAGCACCGTCATATGCTTTTGCAAATCATAAAATGGGAATCTGCTATTATAAAGCAGTGTTCCTTCTTTTTGCCGTAAGGAAGAACTCCTAGACCAACATACAATAGAGGAATCGGTGATGGGCATAATTTGTGAAAACCTGTGAATGCAGCCCGTGTTTCAAGGGTCGCTTGATGAAAAATTCTGCATGATATTGCTCCAAACTTCACACTAACTGTAGTATGCATTTCCCCCAAAAATCAACTCCCAAGTTCAAAGCTTATCACCTAGCTGGATACTGGATACTAGAGCGGTTTCGGAAGCGAGGAGCCCTCAAACACGGCACTATCATTCACCCAAAAAGCCTATAAGGCTGGGGACAGAATCGAAATGTGAAGCCAAATTGTGAAGCGCAGCCATATGTTCTCACGGTCTGATCCTCTTGTTAGCTGCCTTCTTGGCACAAATTGTATGTCGCAAAGTTCAGTCGGGTACATTCTTATCCGTCTCGTTTCCATCCCTCGTTTCCTTGTTTATAAAATTCTATAGTACTCACTGAATACGCCCTAGAAGTTAAATTTCTACCCGGATCATAATGCAACACCCAAGGTTGGTAATCTTGAACTGCATGTCGAGTATGGTTTCACGCCTTTGTCAGAATTTCTGATAATAGTGTGAGCTTATGAGCTTCAGGGACCAGGAAGCTATAGCCCCTTTTTCTCAGTGCCCCTGTGTTGGAAAGTGAAGGTTTGGCATGGCCGGCGTCGAAAATAAGTAAAATTTTAAAATTCTTCATGGTGTGTCTTTATCATAAGTACATTTGGTGACCATACCCGCCCTAAGCACCTTTTCCTTAACGCTGCTTCTACATTTCAGTCAAAATTCTGCAGAGCGACCTCGACCTTTGCGCTTTTGATACGGTAGGTGGCATGAGAAACACAAAATGTGAGTCACGAATGTTTCCCTTATCTAATGAGGCTTTATATTTTCACAGAAAATTTATAATGGTTTACCAGATACTGAATGTGAATATTATTTACATTACATATACGGTGCGAAAAATGTCCTTTTGATACAAATATCTTGGCGTGGATCTACTTGGGTACGCCGTTAGCATGACCATTTGTTTCAACCACTTTTGACTTCTTGCACTCCACTGTCTTGTCCTCTGCCTCTTCTTCCGGTTTCCTCTAGGCAAAAGATGGAAATAGAACTTGTCTATAGAACAGTAAACAAATGACAAACCATAGCTGAATCAATAAGACAACAGTGGCATGTCAGTCTACAGGAATCCTCCGACCAGCCCTGCTTTCATTGAAACTTATCACCACAGTTCACCACAGTTCACCACAGTGTATTTCTTTAATTTTTTTACTCTTACAATAAACGTAATGGTTTCTTGTGTAACAAACATGCAGGGATATCGAAAGAAAACTTGGCATAATATATGATCTGATCTCTTTACCTAAAAATTTGTAAAGATTATCAATATTTCAATTCTCAAATCTCAAATCTTAATACAGAAGTAGATTTTACTCTATTTAAAAAAGCTTTAGGCGCACCCTGTTTCTTACAAAAAACGTACAACAGAGTACCCTTGGGCGAAGTGTCCTTGTTTAGAGGAGATGTCTGTAACAAGCACAAGTTTAGATTATCCGATGAGATTCTCTCATTTCAACTAATCACAGATGGCGAGTTTGTGCCTTTTTGCCTTGAAAGTTAATCCAGTCTACACATATGATGATTGTATTGGTGGTATTAAGGATCGTAGTTAAGAAGTACTAAGTAAATGGGTCGGAACGGAAAATAAACGAGCAGATTTGCAAGTAGTTGCAAACGAATTACTCCGGCAGTAAAAAGAAATTGAAATTGAAAATTGACAGAAAAAATTGAAATATAGTACCTTCTTGCGCACGAGATGAGTTATGTTGGAAGCCTACAAAAAAGTAAAAAGGTCTCTTTATCATCTACAAATAACACAAAATAAACTATGGAAACTAGTTAAAATAAAACAAGAAATAAATGACCGTGATTAACCTATTGGCAACGGCGTCCAAGTTACTTGATAATTGATATTAAAATCCTTCTTACCTGCATCGGTTTGGCTTCCTCCTCCGAAGGTTTGTCGAAAGGAGACTGAAAAGTGGAAGTTGTAATATGAAACATGAATTTAATAACCAATGCGCTATGTAATAACGAAAACAGTGCTTAGCATGATCAAAACTGACCAGATTGGAACGGAATGTGTATCCAGTTCTTCCTTGATAAGACCAATAACAAATCTTGTCAACACGGTTGTATTCTTAAAGATATTCTTCATTAAACTGAGGCCAATTCTATTTGAATATAAAGCAGTGGCATTTCCTAGCACAAACCCTTAATAAATGAAGGTTTGCTGTCGTCACTACTCACAGCTTCTGCCTTTCCTTCACTCCAGTGTGTTATTAGTCTTCATGCTAATCTTCCAATATCACTCACACTTTACACCTGTCGATTGGGGTGTATAAAATGTCATAATAGTGATACAATAACGGTTTCTAAAAACAAGTTCATACTTACCGATACCCCCAAAGCCTCCTGAGCAAATTTCTTAATTGCTTCGGTATTTTCCTGGTCACTTTTCTTCATTTCCTCAGCATCTTCGATCTGATAAAACAAGAGATTATCCTTAATGTGGATTTTTACCAGCTACTATAAAAGACATTGTAAACACTTTGAGAGGCGGTTAAAATTCCAGCCCGTGTAGATTACCGAGATCTATCACACAACGTCTACCAAGCGAGTCCCAGTTCTGTCTTCAATTGGCTTCCAGGGACACCCTTATGACATCGTTCAGATGTCGCATTATGAAATGCAACTGCGGGGTCGTCACAATTTAGGTGCCCCAGCTATCATACTATGTGGCAAACAATAACCAAGATCTGATGCAAGCTTTCTTAAGAATGGCTGATTAAGGATTTGTTTCCTCATAACTTGATGCAAGTATTTTTTGTCTTGCTGCATCGTGTCGGAGACCATGTTCCACAAGAGCGTTCCATCTTCCTAAACATTTTTACTGTGGTAACAATTTTGCAATTCTAAAAATATCTGAGATATTCTTTCGTGGTCGTTTTCTTACACCATGACTGTGTAAAAATGGCCTGTTTGTTTTTGAACGCTTAGTCAAAAACTTCCCCAAGTGCGATACCAACTTTGAACTCAACCATCATAATAGTAAACGAACATCAGTATCTTCCTAGTTCATAAGCTTGAAAACGTCTACCATATTTAACGTCCTGAACGATCGAATACCCAGGCATCACATTAACACGAGGTAACAATCTGCCCTAAAATAACAATTCTACTCTGCCTATATAGTACGGTGACAAGGTTTCAATGATTGTGCGCCGGAAACTGCATGTTGATTACCTTTCCTGCCATATCTGGGATCAAGTCTTGTAATTCCTTTACTTCTTTCCGTAGCTTTTCGACAGCATCTGATGCTTTTTCCTTTCCTTTCCCATCGCTATCTTGTTCTTTGTCTTTAAGTTGCTTTTCGAGGTTCTTCACCCTGTTTTCAATAACATCAATGGCTTTTCTGAAATACGAAATCGATTTGTCAAATTGTTTATCGAAGGAATAGGCCAAAGCCAAGTTGTAATTTCTGAAATTATAGTCAAGGAACTGAAAATCCTCTCAAAACAGAATACATACCTTGCAGTATTTCCTAAATAGGCACCTATTTACGAGGCATTTACGAGAAATCTGAAGCATCAAGTGGCATCGGAGGTGCACCTCGAATAAGGTATACATAAGTCAGGGATGGATATAAAGCGTGTGAAGGTAGCTGAAAGATCGATAATAAGATATAGAAATCACAGCATGTCAGGTCGGTAAGATAAGCCTGATCAATAGGATGCAAAATGTAGGTCAGAAGAAATAGACTTGATGTCAAGAACAACTACACTCTTGTAGTCTGTTTAGTATCATCAATAGCTCGAGACTATGAAGGAAAACACATTAAGGATACGTTTCTGCCAAACGCCTATCATCAGCTTCCAAAACGCTTTCCTGTAATCTGTAGCACTCACTAAAGTCTCCAATAGCCTCCGGATAATGTTCTAAGAGAGGGGAAAGAAAATTCAGTAGCAGAATCAGCAGCATATTTTTAGTACATGATAAATAAATAACCTATTGATATAGGACTAGACAAGACTGGACTAGACTAGACTAGGTTTTCTTTCGGGATATTGTAACTATCTTTGTCATGTCTTAAGTATTGACCTGGGCTTTTTTAATGTGCTCACTACTAACACAGACCTCTTAATGCGAGACTGCCAAACATAAACCCATTCCATGGAGTGCTACCTGTCACAAGCCCCTAATACATATATAACTGGACAAAAATTGTCACTGTTTCGTTTCAAGTATGACACTGTACGCAATACTTCCACTGTTTTCGGAATATTCACAATAAATATAATATGGGGTTATCACATCAGTTAATTAATGAAGTCAGTGGGTATAGGATTCACCAGTGATGACATTTATTTTCATAACAACCAATTTGAATTAACTTGGTAAATGCTGAAACTTCTTACCAAAGGAACACCACTGAAAGACAAAAATGGCAGCTGAATGACCTTCAAATTGGGAACTACAATCCTATTAGCATTAGCCTTTGATTATAGTGCACTATCAAAAACAGAACTCTTCAACTACATTTCCTTACTGAGCCTAATAACTGATAAGAATAACTAACTAAAATAAGACACAACTAACTAACCTGACTCTAAGTTAATTTCACCCAATCCCATTGCCGCTTCGGCTTGGCGAAGTTTCGCTTCCTTTGTATCTTGTCTACGGATAAAAGTGGGATGGTATTCAAAAAGTAATGCTTTATTCTTAAAATTCTTGAAAAGAACCAACATAAATTACCTAGGCCTACTGCTGATTAAAATTAACTAAAAAAGCGTCACTGTCCCAAGTATTGGAAAAACGATAGAAAGACACTAATTACTTTCTGGCGCAACAAAACAACGCGGGCCATAACATTTGGAACAGCATTGTGAAATTCCATCAGCCTTTCCACAAATTCACCATATACCACCTACTATTTGGCTAATTTACAGCATTATCAGCGCTCGGAATTCGACACGGCATTCGGCAGTGCCGTCGTAACTGCCGTGGACAAAGATTATAGCGATGGCAAAAACTTGCCGAGGAAGTTCCCTCACAAGGTTCTGAAAAAAGCCATTCCTCCTCAATTTCGGGTCTGCCCATACATTTTTCATTTACGCAGCAAAGGTCCATGTGCGAATGAGCCGGAATACTTCTAAACATCCCAAATAGTTCCACGGAAAGTCAAAATAATAGCTGTACTTCACTTTTCCGGCATCAATGTTTCACATTTTTTCAAGAGAGCTCACATTAGTCTGGTCTGTGTCGAGGGCCCTCCGTCAGTTCGCCGAGACCAGCGCTGTGCGTCACGAATATATTAAGGGGAGTGTGCTGATTTGGAGATGAAGGGAAATGATCTGCTTGAGACTCTAAAAACAGAGCACATAAGCAGATTCCGAATTAAAATTTGAGGGCATCTCACATTCGCTGCCACAACTCTTGAATAAAAAAATGCCGTCTTGTGCAGTTGCATCCGGATCCTGCGACGGCAATTTATCACCGCCGGAGTTTAAGGCGGATTCCGAGGGCTGCATTATCATACGGCTAAATTACACCATTAACCATACGGATAAATGAACCAGTTCCTACAAACCTGGCTGAGATAAGTTTCGACAATTCTAACATCTCCCAAGACAGTTGCATGTTTGACACCTCTTCTTCCTGTGAAAAAATAGAAACCTCTGTAAGCAATAAAAATATTAAAAATAATCACCCGATGGTTTTCTATATTGGACACTGTATATTTAGTAATGGTGTGACATTCATACCTCTTCTTCAGGGTGGGAGCAGCGTCATTTCTAAGGATGTGGCCTTTTCCCTCTTTCTTGTATTACACATTTGATACCATACTTTTTTTGATGGTTAGTAGGTTGGGAGCTTTGTATCTGCATGGCTCAAGTCAAACTAATCACTAACATATCAGCTCATACAAATTGAGCAATCAGAAAAAATCAAGGAATGACAAAAAATAAGTGTAGATAGTATGTACGCAACAAAACTAGTGATAGAAGGCTTGTGCCTATTAGCCTTCCTGAGTTGCAAGGACAAGCTATCATAAAGGACTACAAAGAAATTTTGCCAAATAGCATCTTAAGAGTAGTAGCCTTCAACAGGGAGCTTAAATGAAATTATAAATTGTTACCTTTTCACTATCATCACCCTTTTCTCCCTCTGTTTCTTCTCCTTTCTTCTCTTCCTCCTCACATTCCTCTTCTACCTCCTCCTCTTCTTCTTCTTCTTCATTTCCTTCTGACTCTTGTTCCTCCTTCTGTTCTTCCTCATTTTCATCTGGGTAAAAAAAAACATTGAACAGTGCCATACACTTTGACCCGCAAAATAAATAAATGGCAATAATTGCCAGTGATAACTTTAAGAAAGAAATCCAGTGAAAGATTATCAAAGGGTTGCCTGGGCTGCTTTCAAAAAGCTATGGACCAAGTGCGTAATCTCTGAAAAACAAAATAAGAATCAGTCACCTATTCTCTAATAGAGAAATGTCAACAGTTGAACCCCTTCATATTGACCATATTGTATGGTAAGATGTATCATCTGGTGCTACAAGATATGTAGCATGATGCCAGGTTTTATCGTTATATGTAAAAAAAGTTAAGTCTCATTCAGTACATTCAGATAAGCATTATACATTTCATGTTTCAGTTTACCATATGACTACTAATGCACATTGTATAGTATTGGATTACATACTTGACTGAGACTGTTATCCAAACTTGGTATGAAATTTGCAAAGTTAATTATAAAAGAATAATTTAATTCTTGAAATTACAAATATAACAGTGAGTGTTGTACACAAGTGATACATTATTATAGTTGAATTGCTAATCCAAAATCAATCTTCAAATTGAACTGAGTTTCCCCTTCCCAACTTGACCACATGCCTGGTAACTGTCACTGTACACAAATCTTTCTTCATACCTTGATACTTACCACTTTTCTTTTCTTGCTTTTCCACCTCCTCCTGCAGGCGAACATCTTCAGACATTGCCTCCTGGACTTTCAAACGCACCTCCTCCCTTTCTTCCTCTGGAATTTCTTTCAAACTAGGACCCTCTTCAATGTACAGGGAGGAAAGAAAAACTTCCTTCTTGCTAAGTACACTTGACTGGTTAAAAAGACCATTAAGGTCTGGTTTTGTAGATATGCCATAAAGCTAAGATTATGGATGTAAAGGACCCAAAATTGGAATAATGTGAGCCTTAACTTTAACTTTCTCATGTACAGTTAGTGTACAGTGTTATATTTGAACCCTATCTCTGAATATCTCATGACATTGCTATTAACTAGAAAGAGGCATTAGTAGAACATATGTAACAGTTGTCAGTCGTATATGTAACTTATAATGAATCCTAACTAATATTGTTTATTAACTATAATACTACGTGGTCTAAATGGAGTAAGAATAGCTGTATTAATCATGTACAACCTACCTTGGTTGGGTAAATCTTCTTCATCATCATCCTCCATATCTGGACCTATGGAATAACGTTGGTAAAAACATATTTTATTTTTTTACTTAAACTTTCAAGCAGTTCCCTAAATTCAAATATAAATTGGTGGTCTTGAATGTGGTTATGAGGTAAAAAGGAAACCCCCTGGCACCTGGGTATGTAGGGATGTTGAAAGTTTTAACTGTCAGAACGCAATCTCCTGTTAATTTTCTTTAATTTATCCATAGTTAGGAAGCTGATATCAATTTTTTCCATCAGTGTCAAGGAAAATGTTTTATCCATTGCTGTGCAATCAGATAGGAATTGACCTGACCTAGAGCACCTGTGATTCCTGCTCAAATAACATTTGTTATATTTAGATTCATCTGTTATGGTATATTATATTCCATAACTTGTCAAGAATTATAACTTTGACTCTTCCAAGTCCTATGATAGATACAGTATATTCAGGATATGACATGAAACTGAAGTAATTTATAAAACATTTCAATAAAGTAAATAACTACTTCCATAGATTAGAACTTTGAAAACATCTTCCAGAACTAGTAATCCCTGATAATACAAGTGAAGGTAGAAATAAACAAAATTCACATTACATGCACCTACATCAGATCCTAGCACCAAGCTCTTACCTTGTTTTAAAGCATTACCAAGAACCCCATTTTCCATCCTTTAGATTGAAAAAAATATTAATTGATCAATTAATAGATATACAGATTTGCAGCTATCAATAGAAAAGCAGAAATGACACACTGTGAAATGAAACAGGTTTATGTGTTTTTAATTGACGATGTTGCATACCTTGAAAATGGGTACTTCTTGAGACTTAAGGCATACCCTAGCAATTAGAAACACAGCTGCATGCAGCTTCAAAAAGACAAAAGTCAACAAACTGTATTTATTTAATGAAGAACTAAAAATGTTAGAAAGAGAACTGATGTCCAGTGCGAGGAAAAGACAGCTGGGACATGGGATGAGGGACAGGAAAGGTCTGGTACTAAAGGATGGAGGTGGTCAGCCTAGTAGAAGACATAACAACGTCACACTCCATTGGTGCCAAGGTCAACACCACTACAACACTGATGCATATGCACATTTAACTTGTAATCATCATGTAGGACAGTCACATAAATAGCTGCATGTATAACTCCCAACTACCTAAACTTTACATTTGTGATGATAACATGATCAATATGCAATAAATATTATATTTAAATACAAATGAATGAAAGACTACTCATACTTGAAAACATGAATTTGAAGGACATTCATATAACTACCTTGCAAGGTCAAGGAGGGTCTTTCCATAGTACAGGTAGGCATCTGCACACTCATTTGCTGTTTGACCATATTTGTTTGACCTAGCAAGGAAGAAGAACTTGAAATGCATCTAAATAACACAATGCTAGTAAGACCAAAGTCTCCTTGCGAGAATATATGCATACACATATTTTATGTATAAAGTTATTATAGCCTAAAATCTATCGGATCATTTAACTATTAGACCTAAGCTTATAAGGCTAATGATTGTCCCTTGAGCCCACGTTAACTGAAACATTAGCCATATGGCATCTGCCATGTAGTCAAGTTCTAGCATTTTGATAACATCCTATATTATGAGGGCCGGAAACCGATTGGTGTTAGCTCAACCTGTTGTTGGATTCGGCCCCTAGATTGTTTACCGAAGTCAAAACAAGAAGCAGAGACCTGGTTCGTACATTCCGTTGAACTCCAGCCTCATTTAAGCGTCACATGGGAAATTAGAAGCTTGTGCTATGCCTACCTTTCGTGCCATAAGTAACAATACACTATCAGCCAAAAATACACGAAATCCATATTTCAAATCTTACTCTCGTCACAGATAGTAATATTGAACAAAATGAAATAAGATCCTTTCTGGTGGGCGACCTGCACAAGAATAATAAAGTGCAAATACGAAAAGAAGTCCAGTAAAACAACTTCAACACGACTTACAATTTGTCACAGACTTCTGCGAAGCACTCAAGGGCTAGATGCGTCTCTTGACAGACGTAATGCCTTTTCCCTTTGGCGAAGAGCGAGTTGACGGCATCGACACTAATAAAAGTTAACCAAATGAGAAGGAAAATCAGGGGAACAATTCGTTTAAAGAATCGAGCATCTTTGAGCAACGAAGACTCGCAAACTTTTGAGCACAGTATACACCTAGCTATACTCGCGACATTCAGTCTAAAGCCGTCAACTGTAAAGGATTGTTACTCACTCAAATTCAACCTCCTTTGATGTTGAAGGTGTGGGCTCCTCGACTTGTTCATTTGCCATATCGTAGAATCGAAGTCAAAAGTAAGCAGTTTCCGTGCGAGATCTACAGCCGATGCAATCCAGGTTAAACTTTCGCGCTCTTGTTTCTGAGTTGAGGTTCTTCTATTTGTCTTGGCCAGGTTTGCGCGGGAAATTCATGTGGGTTCTGACGTCATAACGAACAAATGGGAATCGACAACTTGCTATAGTCCCCTTACAATCTGCATTTCCCAAAGAAATTAGAGCAGATATTTTGCCACACGATTACACTTGAAAAAAACAAAGAGGTATTTGGAATAACAAAATGGTATGATCATTATGACAAATTCCTGAGATGCTGTTTCAGATTCTGATATTTACATAAAAAGTACGTTTAATGACGGTAGCTGAGTACATTTTGGTATCACAGTTCAGTCCTTTTGCTCGTTTCTATAATTCCATCGCGCTGGTATACATGTAGATATTCAAATGCTCAATGATTGCACATTCATAAATACCAAACCTGTTGTGGTCCAAATACCTTCGTACCTTCGTGTTTCTTCATCTCAAAACAAAAGAGATTGCTTTTTTTTCGTTGAGATGTCAAACCTACCCTATGTAAACAACATGGGGCAGTATGGAGGGCAACTATGTAAATTCAATCCAAAACTTAGCTGTGCCCCATTTGGGGAATGCAACGAAGGATCGTTCTAAGAGAAGAAGAGGTACCCGCAAATACCGCACCCCCTTGGAATAAACGCGCCCCCGAATAAACCACTTCCGTTCTTTTGTTTCATTCCTTAAACACTTTCATCTGCTAAATTTGTGATAAGCGCCGTCACCCAAACAAATGCATCCCCCGAATAAGCGCAAACCCTAAAAATTGGGAAATTTAATAAGCGCACCGCGCGGTTAATCGAATAATTACGGCATCCCTTGCAGACAAAAAAGTCACCCAGACCAAGTTTACTTATGCCGGCAACGGCCTAGAAGCAATGAAAGCAGAGATCATAACAGAGTTTTAGAGATGAAACCAATCTTCTGTAACAGAGGTAGTCAGAGCAAGATGTTACCTGTTTCCAGTCAACAAACGTGCGTGGAAAATATTAAAACAAGCTTAGTATTCAAAAAATCAGACGATCCATTATCGAATGCCTTATCTGGCTTTCTTTTCTGCTTCGTTTCTCTTTTGTGAACCAAGGGGTTTCATGTCTCGTTTTCATGGGTGACGACTTGGTCCCTCTGCCTGTCTTGCAGCGAAATATATTGCAACGTTGCTTTCTATTAGGGGTCAAGGGCATTGAACTCTATATAAAAGTGTTTTTATATAGAGTTCAATGGTCACTTGGTCATGAAGAGAAAGAAGCCAAACAGCCTCGTTTTGAAGCTGAAAATTGATAACTACTCGAAGAATTACGAGCAAGAGCAATTCACGTCTTTCATTTAATGTTCTCTCCTTCCCAACGAAACCATAAGATCACAGATCGCAAAATAAGGGGGCAAGATAGACCTCACTCTCACAAATTTTGAGGAGTAGACATGAAAAACTTGCTGTATTTAACAATTTACATTTACAAAGCCAGGCAGCCAGAAACCTTCAGTTTCCCTGCATTTTCTACACTTAACAGAAACATTGCAACGATCCTCAAAGAGGGTCGCGCCTTTTCTTTTGTTAACAAAACCTTTGTGACAATGAAGCCGGCGCCACATTTTCAATGTCCAGAAAGTCAGCACTTACTACAACAGCTCTTCGACAAAGCAGCCATTCGTCTTTTCTCGATTTTCAACAAAGAGAGCATTAAAAGCAGAAGGGTGGTATGAGGTAAGCACAGAGAGGCCCAGCCTTCGTCTTGAAAGTCAAATTAGAGAGGAGTGACCTCATTTCCAAAGAATGAAAATGTGGTAGAGTACACTAAGGAATTTATAAATATGTAACCATGCTGAAATTCTAAATTAGGTATTGTGTAGAGGAATGTCGTAAGGTTACCTGATGCTTGTATGTTTATCTCGTGATGCTCGAGGATGCATCATGTGGATTGCTCATCTATCATGATGCCTCATCATGGCTATTGCCTTCATCCGGTCATCGTGAGCCTAACTCATGATCTGGCTATCCTTCACTATAAATATAGGTGCCTTAGATTTCTAAATATGAATAGCTGTTTGTACTCCAGAGCTTCGACTTCGACGTTATCACTCGTTTCCTTGTACAATTTGAAATAAACAAGCCGGTAAAGCTAAAAAGCCAAACCAACAACCTTGTTTGTGGATCACGAACCTGCCGATCGGTCACAGATAAATAATATTCTGGCTATAAACATTTAGTAAATGACAGATCTTTATGTTGAAAAGCAGAACCAGTTAACCGTATTATGGCAAGTGATTGATTAACAATGGGTGTGGTGAAAGGCGCGGCACTTTCGTAGGAGTAAGAAAAACAGAAATTATGGTACTCGTAGCCAATCGATGAATATATTAAGTGAGTCAACCAGAATGAAGAATTGATGTTATATGTGTAGTGACACAATACTATACAACGGAAACCACAACTTTGTCTCTCATTGGTATATTACTGGCAAAGAATCGTACGTTGTGCAACTACGTAGGCTGTGAGCTAGATTCCCCCGGGTCAAACAATTCTTAAATACCGAGAATATTATAACAACGATACCTGCCTTCAAATAATACAATTGTAATACATTGACATCGTTACACAATTATTCTTATACCCAGGACACGGAATCCTGCCGGACGGAAGGGCCTAATTACTTCTTAGAGATTTCTAACACGATGGTATCAATACTTAAAAACAACTTTTGTATAAAGTCGGTGGTTTAAGAAACCCTTCCTTTGTATGCATACGCACTGAATCCCTTGCTATCTTCTTCCCACCTCTTACAAGCAACTAGCAAATTGATAGACCCTATTTAGTATTTTCAGTTGATAACTTAAAACTAAATGGTGTATAAATAGGTTTGTGGGAAAGCTATGTCATTAAGGTTTAAATTTATTGTCCTTCTTAGAAAGATAAAAGAAACGGGTCTCCGTATTGATGGCATGTCAATGTGACCGATCGTCAGGTTCGTGATCCACAAACAAGGTTGTTGGTTTTGCTTTTTTAGCTTTACCGGCTTGTTTATTTCG
>JAAAKL020006958.1:0-17414 GCA_010016065.2 Carybdea cf. marsupialis auct. non (Linnaeus, 1758) | reverse complement strand
TTTGTGTGATGGGGACTGAAATGGCGTCCAGAGTCTGACCTCACTTTCAGACGGAAGATGCTCGATCCAGTGTTTTTTACAGATCAGTGGGTCCTAGTCATAAATGTATTTTGTAGAGAGTAGGGAGGTTTCTGGGTATCCGATCCTTAAACTTTTAAAAAAGGCACTAAAACCAAAATTACCTGACAAAGTCGAGATTGATATATTATCCTTGCGCCTATTTTGTATTGGAAGAAGAATTAGTGTTTCGGGACAACATTTAACATCAAGAGAATATATTGACAGCGTGTAGTCTCCTTCAGCATCATCACCATTTCTATCTACAAGAGGCAATCGCTTGCTAGATTTTGTCTTACGTTAATTTAATACAAAACACAGAAATCGTTGATGAATACAGAGAACTGGAACCCTAAAAATATCAGAAGGGCTCTTGCCAATTAAAATTTATCTTTCCTCGGACGTTTTACGAGGATTAAACCGACCTCTCTTCCAATAACAAGTAATCTCCTGCAAGCAGTACCTCACCAAATCCGAAGTCTCTCAACGTCAAAGCAAACAATTACGGGATGACATGTAACTCTTCGTAAATACAATAGAATCAACTGTCTCTAATACTTTTAAAGAGTCTCTCATAACAACAAAGAGGTCATAAAACAAACGCAATTTATTGTCCAAACGAAAACACTGCAGGTGACATAGAATATCAATTCAAGTTGAAAGTAATAGGTTGGCAAAGTGACGAGATATAAGAAAGGTACAATCCTTGGAAATAAAATCAACAGCGGCACAAACACAGATGTTTTATATCAACAGAACGGACGATCAAGAAAGTGCCGCTGAGAGGAGACTAGGAAACCAGCTGAAAATAGATGTCAGGTAAAAGCTGACAAGTTCTCTTTGGAAAAGACTCGTGTAATACAACAACTGCCGTGTGTTGGGCCAGTAAAGTAGCCCGAAGGGAGGGGTTTTAATAGTGTGCCCAATACTGAGCTTCCCACAGCGCTGGCCTTCTGAAAAGAATGCCATTTTATCAAAGTCGGTCTGCAGAGTCCTTCGCTTATATCACTCGTATTTAGTTATTTTCTTATTCTCAACATAATATTTTCTGTTACAAGAGAACACTTTACTATTCATAGCGCGTATTACCTTGGTGATAGTTCAGGAAAAAACCTGCAAATTCCTTCACGTGATAAAAATACAGCTAACTACTTATACAATAGAAGGGTAGCGGGTATGGTCGCATGACCAAGGTGGTCACATGACCAGGGTAATCACATATTATAACACAGGAAACAATTGACTTGTTGGCGAATTGGAAAACAATACAAATATTTTTGTCTTTCCGCGTAAGCAGAAAACACTTATTCGTTTAAAAACCAATAGAAGCAATTTGAAGCGTGCCTTCACGCTCATTGGTCGTCACGAAACAATGGTGTATAGGGTGTCCAGGAATCATTAAAAATTTTCTTCCTCAAGATTCGTGCACTTATCTCCCCATTCATTTTCCATTTTTCTTCATTTTATATTCTACCAATCCGCTCCCTGTGCTTTAATTTTGAAGTGCAACAGGCGGGTGGGATGATAGGACACGCGATACCGTCAATTTACTGAGGGCGAAACCTATTTGATAGGTACCTAACGCGATCTCTTACATTTTGCAAAAGTCTATCAAAACATAGAACCTCATCAAGTCCATCAACATGATTTCAGCAGATATTATGAAACACTGTGTTTAAAAATCTCTGATTTCAGTAGATAAAAAACCATGTTGCTCAGAAAAGTTGCTCTGAAGTTCTTCAGAAAGTTGTTTCCAGCGCGAGCGTACGCAAAACAAGATAGTCACACCCGTCCCCGCCGTACGTCATACACCGATTCTCTCCCTTGTCCCCGACTACTTTCAAACACCCCTAATGGAATTTTTACGCAAACATTACACAACATATTGGGGAATTCAGTGTATCAATTAAGACCCCAACTTCTTGTGGGCATTAATCGTATCATATCGTTCGCATCTTCCGGACAGAAATAAGAACTTAGCGGGTCCTCTAGATTTTGGGAGGTGGAAGAGATACAAGACCCCTTGAATACACAAAGAGATATCATCTGTCGCTGAATCCTAGTTATCTAACAAACTCAAACAGATATCTCCATCGTCATCGATGTTCGGATGGTAGATGCGGTTTCCCGCAGTTTTCATTTCGCTACTCTTCTACAGCACGGAAGCCCTACGTAACCAAAACTCCATACGAATGTGCATTCACGATGAGGAAGCTTATCAGTATCTGCTTAAAGGAAACGTGTACCGGTGAAGAAAAAAAGGGACGTGATAGTAAGAAGTCGTAGAGTACGAGACGTTGCAGGCGGTTAAAATATAATCACTGATCTTTAAAAATTACCGGGTGAAGCATCTTCCGTCTCAAAGTGGGGTCTGTTGTTGAAAGCCATTTTAGTCCTTATCAAGCAACCTAATCAACAATATTACGCAACACTACGGACATTCACGACCACGCCTTTTCACCATTGTAAATAATGGGAAGCTCGATCCAGTCTTTTTTAGAGATCAGTAGATAAACTGATGAATTCTCGGCGACAGCATATGTGATTACGATGAATGAGCTGGTGATGAAGATGAAAATAGTGGTGAAAATAGGAGTGGCAATGATCTTAAAAGCAAGTGAAGACGGAAACGAAGATCACGACGATGATGATAATGATGGTGAGGAGGGTGAGGAGGGTGAGGATGATCATTGCCACGATCATATTACAAATGTTATCAATAAAAGGCCAGTTAAAAAAAAGAAGACAAGCCTTCAAAACCAGTTTCCTCTTAGTTTTGTTCAACGACTTTTACAGACCACAAATTGAATAATAATTTCAATGATGACAAACAGATCATTTTCGCATGAAAAACATATTAAAGTGGGAAGTAATTGACCTTACAAAACAATTTAAATAAAGTTACTATCTCCATCTTACCATTTCACATTCAATATAGCTTTTAAACTAAAGAAAAGTGCCTGCACAGAAAAGGCCATTATATTCCGCCTGCGAAATGGCTCTTTATGATTGCAGTTTCTCTTTTCCAACGATTTACAGATTTGATCACTGATCTCCAAAGAAAGCACTGCATTGAAAACCTCATCGTACAAAATTGTCAATACGAACAATGCTATTAATTTCCTATGTTACACAGTATTACTTCGAAAAGATCAATTCCTTACCTTGACTGGCTCACCATTGAATAATATCGCAATTTGGATGTAAACATCAACAAAGCATTGGGGAAACTTGTACAAAACAAAGACGTACTAGATCTAACTATTCCTTTAGGTCATAAGACAAAAAATGTAATGAAGTCACTACTATGTTAATCATGCTGAATGTTGTAAACAAAAGTGATTCCTTCGACCTAGCTTTACCTAAGTATTATTTACTCTTACTAGTGAAAAGTGATCTATGGTTTCACCGTTCCCATCAAGGCTTATGTTACACAGCACCAGATAGCTGTTGATAACGAATAGTGTTCGATACTAGGTATTTCTCAAATACCAGATAGCTGTTGATAACGAAAAGTGTTCGATCCTAGGCATTTCCCAAATACCAGATAGCTTTAATAACACGATAAACTTTCCAGCTACATGGTATTGGATAGATTTTGATATCCGAGAAGCTTTTCAGTTACACGGTACTAGACAGCTTTTGATATCAGCCTCAATTTGTCTGATATAGAAAATATGCATCGATATGGAACGTTTCAGCTTAAGTCGAGACCCCGTTTACACGGATACTCGTTTGGGTCTGCTACATGTACCAAGTTGGGCCTTCTCTTGAAAGTGTACCAGCTTGGATGTAACTGGGCAAACCCTTGGATCCGTACCAGAGGCATGTGGCATAAAAGTTTTTGTGGTGCATTGGTGCTAGTAATCAGTGGTCAGTGGACTTTGAGTTGTTGCATAAAGTTTATCTTTTATTTTTTATTGGTGACTGATATATTAGTACATTCCATTAGTAAGAAAAAAGAATCAGCTCATCATGTGTCGCTGTTGAACGGAACACAGCCCAAAGCCCCCTATAATTTATCATATTTTAGAATATTCATGATTGGCATCAGCAATGAGAGTGAGAAATTCTTATCAGATCTAGCTTTGTTCAAAATATTCCAAATATCCGATAACTCAGGTGACAAAGAACGGATTCCTAAGTAAGTTCTGTCACAGAGGAGAAAGTGACGATTCTAAATTCGTCGAAACTTAGAATGGACAGCTGAAGATGAGAGAGTCAGATTTCGACTACCTAACCGACATGCTCCTCTCCTTATCGAAAAAATAGGACATCTAATTACGCATAACAGTAACAGGTATTTTGCTTAAACTCCAAGACTAACAGACTTTAATTGCACTCCGGCATTTGGCCAAATGAGCAGGATTAGAAGATAAAGAAGATATGTTTGGCATTACATAATTTTTAACTCATACTTATACTCAGCACGAGACAGGCTAATAGTCTTACTTAGCACGGGCCTATGGAATATCGTCGTAACATGATCTGTTTAATATGTAATGGCTTTGTCACAACTAGGCACTTCAAGCAAGGTAATCGAGGTCAATGTGACAATTACCGAGGCATCTCCCTCTGAAGTGTTGTAGGGAAAGTACTTACTGATATCATATTACAGAGATTAAAGCGTATGAAGGAAAGAGTGAACCCTCAGTTGCATTTAGATTATCGTAACGACAGGAGTACTGTCAATGACATTCAAAACTAAGACAGCTGATGGAAATGGTAAGAGGGCAACGTAGAAGCATGTAACCTGTATTCGTTGATTTCACCAAGGCCTTTGCCACGGTAGATAGGGATCTGCTTTTTAAAATATTGAACAGAGTTGGTTGTCTTCCAAAGTTTGTACGATTGATCAAGAAATTTTACTCGGATGTTAACACTCAACTCATTGTGGATGGAGTATTGACTGAGCCCTTGTAATACAAAAATGGCGTAAAACAGGGATGTACATTAGCACCTACTCTCTATGATATATACGCTGCTGTCTTGCTATGGTTTGCCTACAAATCAATTGGTCATCGCTATAGCGTCAAATTCAGGTTTCGTACGACGGTGCCTTGTTCGACCTGAGAAGATTAGAGAGGCAGAGTATGTTGACGAGTGACTCTTCCCTCGGTTTGCAGACATTAATATCAGCATACAATGAACTATAAAGAAGAATGGGCCTCTCCACTAATATCGGCGGCAAGATGGAGCGATTACGTAAGCAACGAGGAAGTATTGAGACAAGCGGATTTGGAAGATATCGAAATCAAATTAACCAGATGCCGTTTACGATGGCTCAATTATGTAGGATGGAGAATGAACGACTAGATAATAAACTTTTATAAGGTAAACTTGATAAAGGTACCCGTTCTGTTGGTCTTCCAAAGTTACGATAGAAAGATATTTGTAAAAGTGCCTCGGAAAGTGGAAGGATTTTGGAAGAATGGCAGCAGATGGTCTACGATAGACCTCTATGGAGGATCACCACCAAAAAACGTTTGTACAAGATTAAACGGAAAACGAGTCGAAAAATACGTACAAAGAAAAGAACAGTGAGATCGAAAGAAAGCAGCACTTAGAGAGTGCTAATATTTACATGACTAATTTCATGATAATTTGTATTGTAATATGTTATTATATACTATCCATTATCTGTGCAATACTCCTATCGGGCATAGGCAACATAAATATATATATATATATATATATATATATAAACATCTATTATGCATTGTTATGTTATGTTATGCTACGGAATGGTATGGCATGGCATGGCATGGTACTAATTTCATGATGATTGTAACACAATATAATATACTATTATATACTATGCATTATTTGTTTTCTACTCGCATCGGATATAGGCGTGTATATTCTTCCTTGTGGACTGTCGGACGTGTCATGATCTTTGTAGTTCTACCTACGGGTTGGAGATTACACTATTGTAGGATGAAAATCACTCGTGATCGATTTTACAGCAATATTGATACATTAGTCATAAACATGTATGGTTACACTTCGATGCTCTCTTTCAGTGCAGTTAGAATTACAAGAGAAGGGACCGTTGATCTGGCTAATTCAAACTCCATGCAGAGATGTGCACCATGTAGATTCAGGCCCGTCTAAACACCCTACAAAACGGGTTCGGATCGATATGTATTGGGGCCCTGGACGATACCTGATAGCTTTTGGTACCGGATTATCAGGGATGTCATTTCAAATTGACTGTGTCAAGACGTTACTATTGTTCTACCATTTCCTGTAGACGTTAAGAATAAAAACTGATGACCTGATTGTTTGACTTAAAGACTTTTATTCTGAAAGAGAATGATCATAGTAGAAAAAGTTGCTGACCTTGAGCGAAACAGTTACATGGTTTCGTTGGTGTTTCTAGTACAGCACTCATTAGCGTAGCGGTTCCGGTATCAAATGTGTATCGAATAACATAGGTATTGTGTAACTAAAAGGCTAAAAAAGGCTAGTCACGACACTGATATGGAGTGTGGTGCTGTAAGGGGCTGAAATCTGGATATTGAGGAAAGAGGATATTAAAAGATTAAAAGCCTTTGAAATGTACCTGCCCATGGGCAAAGAAAAAACAACAAAAAAACCTAAACAGAAGTACTGGTATTAGAGACTATTAGTTATAAGTACTATGCGGACCGTGGAACAGGGGACGACAAAATCCTTGCAATTCAATTTTGTTAAAATTCCTAATAACAAGCTATTTGGCAATGCGTTCGGACGGAGGAAGATTGGGATATCTAGCAGGCATAAGCCGGAAGTAATAAAATAATACAGAAACATAATTCAAAGCCAACTCGGTAAAGATTCGAGGGGAAGGCAATGACAATTCCCCTTTTTGAGAATGCATTTCCCTCCCTTAATGAAAACGTTGCAGTACCTAGAATAAAGATCGAAATTTCGTATTCCTTACAGGCATCAAGTGCAACTACCGAAAAGTAGTCGAAACATGTATCGGTCGCTGATCACGGGTCTGAATAGCAATGCTGTACATCATAGCTTACTGCACTTCATGTTCCTGGCTACTGCATCAAGTTGGACTACACTTTACATAGTTGTTGCAGTCATGCTACTACTTCGTATCAGTTCAATTATCCAGTTCTTTTTACAGATCGATGGGATACGTTCTTGCTTTCACCAGCATGATGCTGGAGTCTACACCTCCACAGAAAGTGATGCATTGTGTAGTCCTTTAAGCAAAGCTGTAACTGTTTTCGTTTTACGATATGGTGATCGATATTTGGCAAGACTTGGATTACGCATTAAAGTTACAGCTACTTGCCATCGATTTCTGGCTACCAGAGCACTCTTCTCTTTTGTTGACTCATTCAAATACGATGGACTGGATAACTTTTTCATACCAAGAAGTTGGGGCTTGTCATCATCTAAATTAGAAATATGGATAGTACAATATCAGCAAATGGAGTCAATATCTGCATATTAGGCCTCCATGTACAATATCTGATACAACAGAGATTATGCAACAAGAGAAATGTGTTTTAAAATCTCTGGTTACAGAGACATACCAGTTAAGTGCTGGAGATGTAGGTGCTTCATCCCTAAACTGAAAAATTTACACTTACTACTGAAACGTAATACAGAAACTTTGGTCTCATTATAATACCACACTAAATGAATGGGTGGGGCGGGGGGTGTAATTGCAAACTGCTGAAGGACTACCACGAACAGGAAAGCAGCGACAAAAAAATTCTTTTTTCACTTTTTCGTTCAAAAACGTGGAATGACGATGTTTTTATCACCGTTATATATGTCGTGGAAGATTAACGTACGGCGCCAGACACGGGTGTCAGTACAAGTGCACAAGCAAAGTCGGGGGGATTTGCAGGGGGTATGATTCCATAGAAAGGCCCTTCCATGGCGCATATATTATCGATCGAGGTAGGAATGCTTAATTACTAACTTTATATTTGACTAAAAGTAGCCATGAAATAGCTACGTGAGTTTCTTCATCAATTTAATCTTTGCATAACTATCATTCTATCTTTAGATACAATAAAGTTTAGAAAAAACACGAGGGAAAAAACTTACATCAAACCTTTATGTATTCAACTCGATCATGCAAAATTGTTCACGAAAACGAACACATATTAATAAAGTGTATTTGCAAAGTCTGTGGCAGAACCCCATGAAGAGCCTGCTTGGTAAACTAGAACGAGTGTAAACAGCTCATTAAAGCGTATCTTCGCAATTTAAAACACCTAGTCTTAGCTACCCAACAGCTGAGGATCCACCTAAAGCGCAGGGCATCGCTGCTTTCTTTAATCATTCAGACTGAGTAAGAAAAAGAGGTCTTTTTCTTGGGAACATTGGCTTACTGCAGGTGATGGGATAGAATTTGCCAATACCACCGTTGGTTCCGGTGGCTCCATAAGATACACTCTTTGATCCGTTCCAAGTGTTCATCGAAGTTGGTTAATGTGACGAGGCCAAATAGGTCCCTGTGATAGAGCTTGAATCTTAACATTGGGAAAACCGTAAATCTTGACCATAACGGTAGGTATTCACCAAAGTCCTTTTCTTTACAGATCTTTGATCCATATTAAAGTGGATGGTATGGTGCTCACACAGAATAAATGTTACAGAAATCAACTTTCAGTTTTCTGAACGTTGGGATTTTGTGGCTTAATTTACTTGCTTTCCTTGTGCAATACGAGAGGGAGGTGGGGAAGAGCAACCGTCTTTGTACATATTTGGTAATTTCTCAGAATCTCAATTGGCGAGAAGCAAGAGTCTATAGCACATTTCGTAAGAAATTCTTGAAAAGTAGACTTCAAAAGTAAGGTGGATGTAGTGTCAGTTTGCACCAACCGCTCAATGTAATCATTAAAGCAAGGCAAGTAAACAGCAGATCAATCAAGCTATTTCACCATCTGTATACCGAAGGGTCCCGAATGGAGAACTAACACCTCATGTTGTTTCCTGGCTGGAATTACTACTCTTGAACCATAGACAGGCACCCATTCTCAGTAGAATAAAATCTTTCAACTTCAAATTCTTAAATAATTTTGCCACTATGGCTTCACTTTCCTGCCTTGCCATTCTTGCAGCAGCAAATCACTGAGAAAATAATTGAATCCTTGTTCGGTTCTGCAGTCTCCTTGCTTTCATGGGATCTAGCTACTGGCCAAGGTACTTGTCAACAAAGCAGATGGTACTTGTCAACAAAGCAGATGGTGCTTGCCTCAGCCTGATCTTCCATCCCGTTAAATTGGATATTACCTCCTGACACTTACCTCATTAATCGCAAGGTAGTTCCGTCATGATCATACTGCGGACCTTCTGGTGGCACAGTGTTCCCTACTGTGGGTAGTTTTTAAGTTTTTGCTTACTTCCACGAGATTAATATGGGCAGTTAGTAACATACTATTTTCTTAGCATTGAAGCGCGGGCTGCTCGTAGGCGCTGGGCTTTGGACCATCGCCCTGTCAGCATAACTATAACTATAACTGCCACTGCATCCTGATGGCAATTAACTCAAAAACGTTTGTATTTCCATGATTCTTTGTACGGCGAAATTTTACTGTTTGGCTATATCAGCTCTGCGTGAGAGCCAATTGGACTAAACAACTAGCTGTCACGACGGGAATTCAATCAATAGCACCAAATTAGGTAACTAGTAATCAGTTAACAGAATGTTAACATTTGACGTATACGTATCTTTGTAGTTTTCTAACAGTTCATCTCGGTAGTTCATAGCAGCTGCCTAAACCAAGGAAGTAATCCGTCTTTTACCTAGTAAATTTCACGGGGATATCCATCCATCAACGTTAAAACATGGTAATTACGCCTTAAAAGTAAAGCATTACTACCTTAATTGAAACAATCCACATTTTTAGTCCATTTCCTCATATAACGAACTCAAATTTTCCCCCAATGAGCATTTTATTATTTCTTTTGATCTGCACCAACGGTTTATAAATTATAGTTCGTGAGTCTAGCAATTCAACTATTCTAGCGCCTTATATATTTACACAGCACCCCTGATTATGGAAGTGCTTTAAACTTCGGTGATTACTACTACAGTCTCCTTTGACAACTATTTTATTTGGACGTTACACGTAATGCATCAAAAGCCCATGCCAGAGAATGGCGAATAATCCACGATCAGACCGTTCTTGTCAAAAAAATCTGCAGAATTGGAATATTAACAGCCAACCAACGCTGGACCTCTAACACATGCCATCACAATTTGTCAGTCTAGACACTTAATAAGCAGATGGACCATGGAGTGATCATCATCTACGTTTAACGTCGATTTCCATGCTAGCATGGGTTAGACTGGGCGTTCATGATAGCTCAGCTCCAGGCCTCTCGATCTTGAGCGAGGCTTGCTTCTAATTTCAAATGTTTCAAATCATTCCTGATAATTTGTGTCCATGTTTTGCATGGTCTGCCTCTGCCTCTTGTTATTTTGATAGTAACATATTACTTTCACTAAGCATTCTGTTGTAATTGGTATTTGTGGACCTTGTCTTTAATTCCAGTAAGGGGCTGGCCTGGTAGGGGTACTTCTTGGTATTGGATATTCTCCCTCACTACACCCTGTGACTATTGTGGTATTGCCCTTTGCCTTTTTTGAAAATAGTATGATGTAGTCGAATTTAAAAGTTGATATCAAATATCGCGAGTTTGAATCATTTTGTATCACATGTTTTTTGCTTCATGAAAATTATATGGTAAAGTATTAATCATTTGAAAATGAAGATTTGCTGTTAAAGACGTGCTTTTATATCATACGGTTTGGCTATTTTTACATTATAAAAGTCACTTGTAAAGCTAAATATAATACGTGTAGGTATAGAAGGTCTCAGTAGGCACCCGGGTCCGTTCTTAAAATGCTAGATTAATTCTCAGAAACTTAACCGACTGGCTACTTGTCGAAGGCGCCCATTTTTTTGGAGAAAATTCCACACTGTTTACTTTTGAAAACATTTAGAAAGACAAGAAGAGACGAGTATTAGGGCTGATACTAGACTATTCAATAGTTTATGTATACTCCTGTGAATGCTCAAAGTCAAGAACTTACTACCCTTTCATGTAGGCATGCATAGCGAGTGAACATTGAGAAGTATCACTTTTCAAACATCCCTTAAAGACTCCTTCTATCTGAGCCACTCGTTTCTTAGTACAAACAAACTACAGTACTCTTTGCTAGTGCTCTTCCAATCCTGCTTAGAAAAGTAGTAAAACTATGTTTTTAATTTGATATTACGTTATCTTATAGCTTGTTAATTACTGCTTTTTTGTCGCAGGAACAAACCAAAGGAAAGAAACAAAGTGCGAATCAAGGCCAGATTAAACTTGAAACATTTTTTAAACCAAGACAATGATAAAATATGGTCAATAAACACCCTGTCAGGTAAGGAATGCACGATTAAGGGTGGTTCATAGCGTTGGAGTTGGCATGTGTATTTCAATGAAATGAATCGGTTTCTAAAGCACCTGGACAAATTCAGAATATGGGCATGATGACCTTGTGAAATAAAAATATGATTGAATCGTTTGTCCATTTTCACCCAAACGTTTCTCACAGAGTATTACGTTTTCATGTCATCAAAATAGTGGCAAAAGTGGTACGTTTTTGTGATGAAGACCTTTATGCTATTTTCGGCCAGTCATCTAAAGACTCGATAGCTCAAAGAGACTCAATAAGCGTGAATGGTAGGTTATGTAATGTATATGCCCATGTTTACAACCTGATAATCAAAGCATTTCTAGTGTCTTGGGCCTAATACACTACCGCGCCTAAAATTTATTGGTTGCCTCCCTCGACTGCTTCCGCTAGCATTTCGTATCAAGACTATGTTATAGAGTTGAACCTGTCTATAACGGACACCTGCGGTTCCTGGAAAAAGTGTCCGCTATATAGAAGTTTTCAACTGTATCTGCCTAAGTCAATTAATCTTTATTAATTAATCCTAATTCATTAATCTGCCTAATTTGGTCCACAAAAGAAGAACAAAAAGATACATTAATTCATAGCAATGTTTTAAATCTCATATATAAACCTCAATAATAATTCTTTAACTAATGAAGCTAATAAGTTTAGGAGGATTTGAAAAAGTCACTTGTTTAAAAAGTACTTACTGTATCATGAATTTTATCGGTTTATATCCTTCTGACAACTCAGGGACAAAGAAGCCATAGGGCTAGGGGGCTTAAATAGGAGTAAATTACGAATGTCTGCTATACACAAGTTAATTTTAAGGCAAATGTTCACGCGGTTCCTAGAAAATGTGCCCGCTATAAAACTGTCCGCTATATAGAGGTATTTCAATAAGAGTTTGACCATGATTCGGCCTGTTCTTAGAAAATGTGTCCGCAATTACCAGGTGTCCGCTATATAGCATGTCCACTATAGACAGGTTCGACAGAATTTCAATTTAGTCACCGACCTCAATTGATAAGTTTTGTTGTTAATGTTCAGTTACAAGAGATATCAAAGTCCTAGTGTGACAGCAATGCAATAATATTAGTATACTAGTCAAGTTCTTTTGATGAGCATGAAGTTGGCCGAAAACGGCAACAGTACATGCGACATCCAACGTCACGTTCTTGAATCTGAACTTGGTATTGTAGTATAAGGAACGCTTAATTTTTATTTTTGTACGATGTGAGCGTTGTATAGATTTTGTATTTTAACATTTTCCCTCTGTAATGCCATTTCTGAAGCCAAATAATTAACATTGACTTTGAATATGTTGTTACTTTCTCTTGTCGCTGCAACTTTTTCCTTTTAGTATCAAACCGATGTTCAATGGCATATCCATATGTTGGGTGCATAAAAATGTGTTTGGAATAATGTTTTTGGACCTATGATTGGGGTGCGTGAAAGGTATTATGAGTTGTTATTAATAGTATGCTCATGGTTAAGGTGCACAGAAAGTGAAGGGAATTCCTCGGGAGCATTTATTACATATGTTGAATGATTTGTTCAAGAGACATTTCGAGTAGTATGGAGATTTAGTAAAACAATGTTATTATAACTCGCACCATATTTCTCACAATGTCGATTATAGTAAATATATACTGTGGTGCAGCCCTCGTAATTCGTGCTTCCACTATGCATATGAAGGGGCACTGATTAGCCAATGAACATACGACATTTGCCTCGAAAAAATCGCGCGAAATACAGAGAGTCGAAAGCCTGACAAACAAGCAGTGTTTTCCAGCGCAGAAACCTGAATTTTGTGAAATTGGGGACATAACAGCAAGAAAATGGTTAAGCGTTGCTCTTGGGGAACTTGTACGTCAGACGATCGGTATCCTGACAAGCTTGGAGACACTTTTTTTATTCCCTTCCCTAAGCCGAAGAGAAGTTTATCAAAGTGTTTGAGATGGATCAAGGCGTGTCGGCGACCGCATTATCAGCTCAACGTGGAAAAGATCGACAAGAACAAATTCGTTTGCTCTAAGGTGAGAGTACTATCAACACTTTTCTGGTTCAAACATTGATTCAGTGTACTCGGTTACAATATACTTGTTATATTACTACGAAAGCATAACTACTATCAGTGATTGAAGAGGAACGAAGCTAGGAATAATAAAACTGTACTTTATTTATTCTTTTTCATGTAGCATTTTTTACATGGTACTGGTCCTACGAAGGAGTACCCCGATCCTATTCGAGCTGATGGAAGTCAGTTGAAGGCAGCTCGTAAATGGCCTTGTCGGAAAGGGAGCGCCCTGCTTACAGAAAATGTAACTCGGTAAGACGTTCTTGTTTTAAGGTACATATTCGTAGCTTACCTAACCGGAGGTTGCTGGGGGTAACCGGGGCCTACCTCTAGCTTTTTGCGTAGTATTACCAAAAAAGAACAGAGAGGCTTTGCTGCATGGGTTCCTCATCTTGCATCTTATCAAGTAATGTCAGTTGAATTAATCAGGTCTTCATAAATTCGGAACATAATGTCGAGGTACAACCTGTGAAACAAGTGTGTAATCTAAAAAGACTCAGATACACTATTATTGCCATGCCAAATGCACAACACATTAACTTTAATAATGTCATTGATACAGTACCAATGTCTACTACATATACAGGGTTCTAGGCTTGTGCATAACCAAATCTGATGTAGGCAGTCATACTACTCTAACAGCCAGCCCCTATGCAAAAATAGAGGGTATATTTTGAAGAGTAATTTGGTTTTTTTCTGCTCTATTTAGCAGGGACATTATTCAAGTAACACAAATTGTTTGCACAGAGCTTGAAAACGAGAAAGAGACACAAACTGAAGAGAAATGTAAGTATATCCACCGTGAGACTGGCCCATGAATTTTGAAAAATACTACATAGAATCAACATTGTTTTTTATTTTTTTGGAAATAAATGTCAGCTGTAGCTGGGACCATGAGTGGTCAACATTTATAAAGATTATAATCAAATGTAACACTGAGTATATCAAATCTTATGTTTGTGCCTCTTTGCATCTGTCTATGTATGGTTTGCCGTATTTGGTGAAGAATTCACTGAGTTTCAAAAGAAGATTTTCCGTGAATTCATGATTAGGGAAAATCCTTTCAACAAAAATATCTCGCTGTGTGAATACAACAAAATCACAAAAAGCAGAACCAGTGATCATTAGTTGCCCTTGTACTTGAGCATAGTAAACATGCTTTTTATCAAAGTAACATTTCCCTGCATCTTCCCTCCTTTTCAAACAAACGTGTCTTATTTCCATGCAAGCATCTGCTATATCCATATTCCTGGCTGTGTAGGGGCATTTTATTTCAATAATACCAGGTGTGTCACCATCACACACCCTACCATTAGGAGTGGCACCAAGAAAGCTGTAACTATTGTTTACAACAAATCCACAACTGTGGAGATGTCTGTCAGTGTATTGAGAGAGGTACTTTTCTTTTGCACGATTCTCTTGTGACACTCCATATTCCAACGAGGAAGACTTAACATTCCGTTGATCGAAAATATACTTGACAGGAAAACTTCAGATGGAGCTGCTCTTCGCATCAGCACTCGGCCAAAGTTGGATGCTGTTAGGCGTATTGAGCGAGCTTTCCTCCACAAAGTACTGCTAGCTTGGTTTCTTGTCAATATTGATAGCTGTGTGCCATCAACTGTGTATAACTTGTTAAGCCAGCTATAAATATCGTGAAGTTTTACAGGAGAACTGGCAGGAAGTGTTTAGTATACACAACCAGATGAGCTGGATTCTGCAGCTACAGTTGTCTCCCTCATCTGTTCATAGAAATATATAATTGTCTGTAAGAATTAAAAATGTTTCATTTTATTTTTTTATTTTTTGTAAAGGATCTAGTATTTATTCCACATATGGGAATACTTGTTTAGAGTTACGTGCAATGTACTAGCAAGTGGGTAGTTGGTAATATGATACCCTATTAAGTACAAATAGAATATGAAAGTGTTAATGTCCTCTGCAAATTTAACTAAAAACATGTTTTAAAAATTTTTCAGGGGTATCACCTTTCGATGCACTTTCATATACAGCAGAGGTAGTTACTTTGAAGAACAGAGTTGCAAAATTGGAGGAGAAAATTGCGTTGCTAGAAGTTGAAATTAAGGCCAGAGATGCCATCATAGAGGCATTCAGAAGAAATCAGGGCACAAGAAGCTCCAGTTTTCAGATATAAAAGAGAAGAAAGGATATTGTGACCTCTGTTCATACTATTCTGGGATAACAGTAATAAGGTTTATGGCCCTGCTAAAGTTCCTTGTACCACCAGGTTTCTCTTTAACCTATGAAAAGAAACGTCGGGATATATCATTCATGTGTGATGAAGATTGTTTACTTTTGACATTGTGTCGGCTTCGTCATAACCTTGGACTGAAAGATTTGTCTTTCCGATTTGCCTTGTCTGTACAGTCAGCTGGATCAATTTTCAATACATGGATTGTCCACATGTACATGAAATTTGGTCAACTTAGTATATGGCCACATAGAGATGTTAAAATGAAAAATATGCCAAAAGATTACAAGGACGATTTTCCTACAACTTTAGTCATAATCGACGGAACAGAAATAAAGACACAAGTTCCCTCTGCTTTGGCATTGCAGAGCCAGCTCTTTAGTGACTACAAGTCTAGAACAACCTTAAACTGTTTAATAGGATGTGATCCCAACGGCAGTTTAGTTTTCGTCTCCGAATTATTTACTAGGTCGATTCCAGATAAGACATTAACTGAAAGTAGTGGCTTTTTTGATGTACTTAAGAATCTTATCGAGAATTGTTATATGAAAAAAGGTGATGGAGTAATGGCTGATAAAGGTTTCAAGATCAATAAAGAGTTGCAAGATATTGGACTACAACTAAATATTCCTCCTTTTCTCCGTGGTGGTTTTCAGATGTCAAAAGAGGGCAGAGAAATGACACAAAAGGTGGCAAAAGATAGAATTCATCTTGAGAGACTAATATCAAAAGGTTTAAGATGGTGTCATACACAATTCTTACATCTCTATTTCATAGAGTTAACCAAATCTGGTCAGTTTGCTGCTTACTTACTCTCTTTCTGGATGTCTTTGTTAAAGATAAGCCACTTCATGAGTAAATTTACTTAGCTCAAAACGTTTGGGATTGTATTCACACCCTGATTTGATTCATGAAAACTATAGAATAGACTCAAATATTTCCCCTCCTAAAGAGTGTTTTATTTTGCCAAAATATGTGCTAAGGTAACACATGCCATGAGTAAATTTACTCCATCCAGATGTGAATGTTGTTGATCATATTTTCCTTATTGGGTTACTTTTGTTATGATATATAATAGTTTAATTCTGTCACTAGGAACAGAAATATTACTTATAACTGGGAATAATATGACTATGTGTGATTTTATCGTACCTGTTACCTTACAGAGATCCTTGTTGGACAGTCCCAAATCTACAAGTTACTTTTGCAGCATCTATTGTCATCTGGTATTCCAAAGAAGTGCCTTTGAGATGTTTTAGGATCAAAATGTCACTATCACTGACCTTTGTAATCCTAGTAGGCATAAAGATGGAAAGCAAAGATGTGTCATCCCAAATATGAATCTGAATCATATGACACAATATAGAAGCCTACTTGTTACTCAGAAGAGAGGATTTGAAATGATACGAAGTGCATTTGTATAGTAGCTGTCAAAATTGTCACTGATTATAAAAATGGTATTCTAATTTCACCAATAGAGCACAATGTTAAATGCAATCATTTGAAGAAATCACCTTACCTTGTTTTCTTGCTTAAGCTGCATACCACAGGTTTTCGTTTTCGGCTTTCTGTTGGACGTGCAACTGTCACGTGGCTTATCGGAACGGGATCTATTTTATCTCCCCTTGGTTTGTGCCATTGCTGTGGAAGGCTAG
>JAAAKL020006957.1:0-17414 GCA_010016065.2 Carybdea cf. marsupialis auct. non (Linnaeus, 1758) | reverse complement strand
GGGGGGGGGGGGGGGGGGGGTGGGGGGGGGTTGCTTCTCTCTTGAATTGTTTTTTATATTATCATATTATACTAATACTCCACCGCTGAAAATAACAATTTCATGGACTAGCTTTATGAGTCAATTGCTTTGACCATCAAAGGATTGCCTTTCGACCATTTTATTTGTCGAAGCCCGAATTGTCATATTCTAACATACAAGTTTAAAAATTTGTACAGAAAACGAGCTTGCTTGATTTAAACTCCTCAATACTCATTGGGTTGTGAACGCGCCTGCAATCAACAATTCTAACGTGTAGGTTTGCAGCCGTGTAGAACTCCGAGAATGAGAATGTATTAGTTGGATTCTAGAGGGGTGATAGTCTGATCCCGATTCATTTACGAGAGGAAAGGATCTAACAGGTGGAACTGAAGGAGATGTCATAACTCTTTGCAAGAGGATCGGTAGCCTTTAGATAAACCTAGTGCTAGTGTTGGGCAGCTGAAACACTAGTACCCGTAGTTGGTGTAATTACCGAATCTTGGGCAACGGTAGCTGTCGCAATTTCCCCCTTTTGGGGAATCCTCTTTTGCCTACGTGATCCGCTGTACTGACTAGCAAGCGCTTTAGTGGCAGCCTCATTCTCAAACGGAGAAGAGGAAAGGTAGGACAACTTGTTTAATTAATAGTGTATATACGTAAAGAAACTAAAACGTAGTTAACTTTCATTGGTAGATACTTTTGTAATTTTCTGCGTCTGATGAACAAAGAATCTGTAATAGTCTTGAGTCAGTAGTTGGTAAGACTCGGAGTTGTAAAGAGGTGACGGATTGTGTGAAGATAAAGAAGCTACCGTTCGTAGCTAAGTTTATGAATTGACTCTTTTTGTCATTTTCCAACTTCAAGTTTGAGCTGTAAACAGCGCTGTTATCGCAGAGTATTGCAATAGTGTCTACAGAACAGCAGAGAACAAGTCAGTGATTCCGATTACAACCTTATGATAAAACTCATCAAGAAGGGCAAATGTTTTGAGATGCAGTAGAAAAAGGTTCAGCTGAATAACGCAACACAAAACACAAAAGAAGATGCAGATAATTTTAAAATGAATTATGAAACACCACAATTGAAGGAAAGGAAAAATCGTGGCAGGTGCAATGTGAAAAGTACTGAAATTGTAAATCGGAAAGGGGGAACAGATCTGGTGTATGAAAGAGTTAATTCAAATTGTGGAGAAGCAAAGGGGGTTTAAAACACAAAAGGGCATCTTAAATAAAAATGGGAAATCGATGACGGACATTAGAAAATGTCAAGAACATTGAGATTCATAGAAGCTGTATATCAAAATGAAGATCGACTAATTTCCATAGAACTAGATGAAGGAGAAACTGTTAAAGAAGATTTTAAGGGACCAGTAATTAACGTTGGTGAAGTTAAAGATGCAGCACAAGACCTTTAGTACATTGGAAGAAGCGGATGAAATCCCAGGTATTTTCTTTAAAATCCTAGATGAAACTGGAAAAGAACAATCACGGACCTTGTTTTCAAACATGACTAAAGTACTAATCCGAATAAATCAAAACAAGAGACCGTGTAATAATTACGAGATGTTGTATAGATGAGACTTTTTGTTCAGCAATCTGCAGAATCTGTCCTAAACGTATATTAAACATGGGGACCACATACTTTCCATGAACAAGAGAAGATCAAACGTCCTTGCTGACGACATTGAAAATTGCATTACAGGAGGATAAATACTAAAATACTAAATGAGGAACGTCTATATGCACTTAATAAAGTAATAAAGTGCGTAGAAAAACAAGGGAAAAAATCAAAATATACAGGTTTTCATGAAAAGGTCCACGGAAAAAAGCTTCAATCACACAATTAGTCGCCATTGTTGTTAAGTACTATTCATTTGTCAAAACTCAATGTGGAACACGATTGGGTTCTTTTTACAGCAGCAGGGCATTCGCCGTGAAAGCGTATTCTTCATTGTATCAGGTTAGAGACAATCGACGTCATTTTACCAGGGGGGCAAAATAGAGATGGGCTCAGAGCCTACCAGGGGGCCTACGGTTACTGTGATAAAAACTAGGAAGTATTTTATATCAAATATGAAACCATAATAATACCCAAGGCTTAAATACGAACACAATCTGTTGATGGCATACAAATGTAAGTATATGTACAAGTCTTAAATTCCCTGAGGCGACCGATGAGCTTTCGGTTGATGAAAACCTTTTGCAAGTCAATTCATATACATACAAGTACTAAGGCCGGCACTGGTAATCATGAGATTCATACAGGGCCGGCGAAATGGTTTTAGAAGGGGGGGGGGGAGCAAATGGTCGTGTCAAGTATAACTATTTTACATGAACAATGTTTCAGATCAAACTTAGCAGAAAAGTGGGGGCATGACTCCCGTCCCCCTGTTTTACGGACCCTGTCACATCCTCACGATAAATATGATTGCAGAAGGCATCGGTGTGGATCAAACACGGGAGGGACATCTCTGTCACTAAACAAAACAGTGCAATAGTTTAGTCGACAAATTGAGACACCAATCCCATCTTCTCACCAACACAAGTAGTGTAATTGTTTACTGTTTCATTCTACGCTTCATCGGTGGTATAACATGTTTTACGTTAAAAAAAGCATTTAGTTCTCTTGTGGTCCATCTGATACAAAGTTTTTGGCTCTATCATGTTAGGTACACAACGTGTGGTCTTACTTTGTATTACCTATTTGAAGTATTTTAGTCTATCTTTTTAAATACTGGTTCTTTATATTTTGTATTCGGTTCCACCTTGTTCCAACTACCGTATTATGTTGTTTTATAGTGTCTCTTTTAATAGAGTTGTTTTGTATTTTCTACCGGGTAGTAGATCGAAGTTTACACCCACGTGGCTACCCAAGGCCTGTTACATGGTTAGTGTGGCGCTGGGGACAGTGAAATTTGGAGAAGCTTCAATCAATTCAAACTTTCTGGTGCTAAGTGGATGACCAAGTACTTAGCACCGTTGTATAAGTAGCGACCATAAAAGGGATTTCACGGCATAACAATAAATGTTGGAGCGTGACAGAAAGGCATCACCTAAATAAGCACGTGTCGGATCTTAAAATCTGAAAGAAGCTAACAAAAAATGGTATAGCTCGTTAAGATGGAATCAGACGCATTAGGATTTTTATGCAAGAAGTATGTGTTGGAGTACAATGGGCTTTTCAGTCATGTCTGCCATTTATAGTGATCACCAAATATAAATACATACAAAGAATGCCGACGCAAGGTTAAGAAGACAAGTACACGTGCCAAATTACCAGTGCAAACAGAGCACAATTAGGCGGTACAGAGCGCTAATATGGTTAGAATCTGACACAGAATCTTTTTCAAGTCCCATATTCTTTAACTATATACATCGTAAATACATTATTAAGCCCATATATTTTAACAAGCCCACTTTAATGAAACCGTAAAAATTCACCACCCAAATATGCCCTCATCTTTCATTAAGTCTTTGTTTAACTAAAATATGAATGCAATGCTACCGTTCTTCATCTCGAGACGCTCTTCTTTACAAGCTGCCCCCGATTATCATGCACCCACTAAACTTTGTTACTAAAGAAATCTAAGGAGGTAGGATTTAGTACGTAGGCCTACAGGTTAATATCCAGATCGAATTTTGCAAGAAACGTGTTGTCAGAGAGGTGACTGATGGATTTAATATGATCAGTCTATGAAGTTATGCAATACATGGCATACTCGCAATCTTGTTGAGTGTTTCCATTGTTAGTAGTTCAGCTATTACAGTGAAAATATGGTCTGTGTTTCTTTGTAAAGGATGTATTCCACTAGTCGAACTTTGTACTTGAGTTCAAGCTCCAATTTCAATTGTTGGAAACTCTACGTGTCTTTGTTGTTTACACCACGTCACCTAGCCATTGTAGGAGCTGATACTTGGCGAATACAGGACGGAACACCTCGGAAACAACCACCTCGGGTTTCTAAAAAGGCAGCACTTGCTTGAAAACCCAGGCTGTGCAAAATTGTATACGGATGACCGCTTCCGTATAATAGGTAAAGCTAGATCTGCTTTTCACTTAGCTGTTCTGGAATCCGTCCACATCAAAGCAAGAGAACCGTTCCTTGGCAAACAGAAAGAAGTCGAAAGCAACATTGTCTAAGGGAACCAAACATTCTTTAGGGCACAACGGAAAAGCAAATCGAGGAGCTGTTGCGAAAAACAACGGTGTTTGCTTGACACAGATGAACAAAGAATTGCCACCTCGAGTGGCAAAACAAATAATATTGGACAGGAAAATTAACAAAAAACAAAGAAAATAAAAGAAATTATCAAGTCGTATGACACAAAAATCACATCAACAACATATCCTTTACAATTATAAACATGTGGTCGTCAGTACGAAAACAAGAATAAAGTTAATAGGAAATGGATATGGCCCCGTAGACCACTATCGCACAAAAATCCATAAAGTATCATCAGAACCTTTTAGCCTGAAAATGTAAAAAGTATCGCTCAAAAAAATAATTTTTATATAATTAACGATTCATATAAAGATAATGAAGGTAATCAACTGAGTTGACAAAAGCTAACATCTTCGGAATTTTATCTGCAAGGAAGCGATGTTATGACAGGAGTAAGTGGAGTTAATAGATGTCAAGAGTCTTGAGACTACAGTGTTTTTTCCTGGTGTAGATTTAGGAGTTTGCAAAATGAAATCTCTGAAAGTTACTTGGGCAAAGAAGAATATTGTCACTTGCTTTCAAAGCCCTGACTCGCGCTATGCGTAACCTGGCAACACTGGCTGACCTTCATATTGCGTAGAGCTGGATGCCAATGTCCCCTCCGAAGGATTGAGGGGTTCTTTTGGGAGTAACTGTTTCCGTGGCAACGGAAGATATGAAGACAGTTCTTATCGTGCTGCTATAGCGGTGGTGCAGTCGGTGGAGCAACACAACAAACCAGCGTCGGCCCTCGGCTTGAGTCTTGTTGGTGACCGAGAGTTCAGATATATCTGTTTCTATCAAGCTGACACGTAGTACTCCATCTTATTGACTGTGATTAATCTTCCTGTGTCCATCTTGTCACAGCTTTTTTCACTAACATAGTGAAGCAAAAGAATATTGCTAAATACAATAGCAATACAGTAAATGACTTTCAGGCTTTTCAAGGATCAAGAAAATGTCAGATGACCTCTGTTTCATATATGTCTCCTCAAAATCTCTGCTGTACAAACATTATAGATGTACAGATTAAGGAAGCCCCAACTGCGATGTCATGTTAAGGGATGGATTAAATACTGGTTTATACATAAGCTATCCGATGGACATCTGAGTTTGGATGAAGGCAAAACAGCCATTCTATAGTCGCTGTACATTTTTCAATATGGAGAAGGCATATGACCTGTCCGGAGTACATTCCATGAAGATAAAGGAAAAGGAAAACCGATAACAAGGCCGTGCTGTGATCCTCCTGGGGTTAGTTTATAGAAGCGTTAGTGTAATTATTTGGAAATCAGATGATTTAGAAAATGAATTATAGGTATACAAATACATATTTATTATCTGTCTCAGCTATCTATCAATTGATATTTGATCCTCGTTCTTACAACTTAGTAAGGGATATCAATATACAAATAGTGATAGCTATGTCAAAATAAAGATTTTTCTTCATTGATTTCGTAGTTTAAATATAATATCAAGAGTACTTCCTCTATTATCGCAAGGGCTTTAGGAACATATACTACAAGAAAAAAATTGATCTATTGCAGTTCATCAAAGACATTGTGTCAAATTGTAAGGAGCACAAATCAAGTTTTGGTTTAAATTAAAACGGCAAATATCTAAGACTGACTTCATTTACGGGCAATGTGAATTGAAGAAACTTCGTATTAGAAAGCCGATAAGATGTTTGTGCTCAGTAAGCGATTGAAACTAGGTTTAAATACCCTAACCACCCATAGTCGGATATCTTTGAATTCGCAATTTTCATTCGGGATTTGCTTTTACGTTTATCTGTCAAATCTATATGCAAATCCGGATACATTTTATTCCGCTCTGCAGATTGGATAGTTTTTAATCCAATGACAATTTGAAATCATTTGGACGGTCGGATCACAATATTAAAACTGATGACGTGGCAAAGTCAGGTAACCAGTAGCTCAGTAACCAAAGTAAAAAGGTCACGAATTTCGGGTTAATTATCCTGTCCACATTCCCTATATTTCTTAATGATTGGTATTCCATTGTTGTGAAATTAATAAACTTCCATCCTCATTATCACTCCAAATAAAGACGTTAAGTTTCTTGAGGCAACTACCAGGAGTTAACCCACAGATAAACCGATTAATAAAAATCATTAGGATATAAATACGTTGCGTCCCCACCACCACTCAGACCTACCCCTCCCCTACAAGTGCAGCTACTGAACCACCTCGATAAACTCCAGTAACCAATCAACCTTCATCTTTCTGAAATACCTTACATGTTATGAAAAACGACCTTTTAAGCAGGTTAACCTGTTTTCGCTATTTCTATTTTAGCCCCTGAGCGTAAGCATTTGTGGATGGGTACCAGCCTCCATTGTTGAGTGGCGTGATTTTGAGAGAAAAAAATATTGCTTAGGTTTAAGTGAACTATGACTTGAAGGTAAGCATTTTCTGTGGATCCAACATCACGACATGTTAAAACATTGATTCTTTCAAAGGTACTGCCGCATCTCTTGTACGGTCTATCTCCTAACATCTAAGAGATGACTACGTGCGTCACACGTAGCTTCGCTGTTCATTTGTCCTGCTAAGTCCTCTCCAAATGAAAAGAAGGAACAGATATCAATATTCTTAGCTCTACGATGCATTCTTTCTTAAACGCTGATCCAATCTTAGCACCTCCTTATATCGCTAAGCAACTGTTTATCTTCTTAACTTCATCCACCATATAGCTTCACCTACAACGGGTTCCGATTTGTAGAAATGGCACAACAGCGGTAAGCTACCGTTCAAATTTGCTAAGTAGTGCTCAACAGGACAAGCGAATTTAGTTGATTGCATGGCATCTGAAATGCTTAAACTGTAATCATAGCACGATGAAAGAATTAGCACTTCTCGTTGATAATTCCGATGCTGTATTATCATTAATACTTCAGTTTGCGGGATTATTCTGGGCCCTGATTGTATTTAATTTTGCAAAGTTTTGCAGCAGTAAGACGTGTCAGGAGCGGTATCGGCCACACAATGTTAAGATTAAAGCATTTAGTTGCCTTAATACGTTTGTTCCTCTTTTCTTTTCTAAATCGCATTACACTGATCTCAATGTTCTCCTCTGCGTTTCCATAGTGATATGGTGCGAGTTATTCCCAAATGAAAACCATACAGTATCTACGACGAGAAAAACCTTAGATGAGTGAAGCGTGCCTGCATTTTGCAATCAATTTGTTTGAGATGTTAACACGCAAAGTATTTTCTTACTTACAGACTGTACAAAAACGTGAATTCCCTTTCCACGGATATGGTTTGCACCCTAAAGCCCTTAGGCTCTTTCGCGATATTTAAAAAGATCCATAAAGCTCTGTAATTTCCACTATTGGAACAATTAATTTGAAGGTCTATGGATTCGGTACTATTGGGCATTTGGTTTGCGTTTCTTTACATCAGAGGCCGTAGCACTGAATGGAGGCGAAAACTAACGCCCTTTTCTTTACAGTGCGAAAAATATTTGAACGGGAATTCTTACATGTCAGTAATAATGAGCTTTCAGGTTATACTGATGTAATTTATGCTTCTTACAATACTCAAGGCCTTAAGGATTTCATCGTGTCTACCTTCAGTTGTGTTACTTTGGGTCACGTGTTTTCGCGCGCTACCTCAAGAGTAGCCGAAATTTACAGAAATACAGTACTCAAAGGCGTGTAATATGTGTGCGGGGGAGGGGGAGGGGGGATTATAGACCAGGAATTAAAATTTTCATCAACTGGTAGATGGTTGGTCCTATAAACATGAGCCAGTTATTTGGATGGTCTTATTAACATGCAGTGGGGTGAATTGTTGTCAACGATTGACAAATACAGATAAGCACTTGCAGTAGAATGTTGTTAATGTCTTATCAATGCATAAAATAGGAAATATGTAGCAGCATTGCATAGAGGAGCAGAGCACAAGAATCTTAATATGAACACAGGAACTAGTAAACCCTGATTATTTGAATACGGAATACGGAAGGGTTTCAAGAAGATGGGGATTTATAAACAGTTAAAAAGTGCGGACCTTTATGTTTAGTACATTAGATTAATGGGGCATGGGAAAATCGGCAACTGTATGCACCTTTTCTAAATCAGCATAATTTGGAGGGGGGCTATACCATATTTCAGTGCTTCTCTACATCTTCTGTCTATAGATCGAAGGTAACTCTTAAGCTTTAAGGAGGCACATCTCTGGACTAAGAAAATAGTCAAAATCAAAGACGTATGTCAATACTTGTCCACTTTAACTCGGAAACCTGCTTATACTTGTGGACATCCAAATTGTCAATCCCCTCTCACTCGCATTCCCGTTCCTTGTCAGTGACTCCTTAGAATACACATATCATTTTCAAAGCATGATCCCTTATGTACTTCCCCGATTTCGTAAAGACCTTGTAGTTCTGGAGTAAATAAATCGAACAATATAATGCACTGTCCTCTAATCTTATATATTTTCATGAAAAGTTTGGCCATTTTAAATATTTTACAAACGAACTTCTCTTTTCTGTTCAAACTAAACATCATGATGATCAAGATGTGCTTCAAAGTTCATGTGTTTTCACCTGATGCACACATGCTCAAATATATTATGTTTATGAGTAGAAATAAACAAGTGTTTGAGTACAACAAATAACTGTAAAATTAAGAAACTGGAGGCAGCAATGTCATTTATTGACATCTGATGCATTTTAAGTAATCCAGGTGCAGTGGCAAAATCCAAAGTTAAAATTAAGAATGCAGGAAGTGCGACAGTTATGAAGGCCATTGTGAAATTGGAAAACAATAGACTGTATAACGTAACCTGACTGCTGATGGAAGTGAGAGTCCCACGTACACGATCATAAATTATTGGGCTGAAATCATAAAATTACAATTTGGCAAAAGCATCGCCATATACTTAGTAATTAAACACAATCTCCTGATTCTGGAAGAGAACGAATACGAATAAGGGTTCCGACTTATTTTGTTTCTTCGGTTGGTTGTCATCTTGCCTATCATTCAAAAATTTCTTTGTTGAACCTTTTCAAGCCAATTTTGATATTTTTAAACTCCCTTTTGTAAATAGTTTCTTCCACAACCGTAAATGAGCCTATTTTCATGAGGCATCGTGGTGGATATAAATGCACACTACCAGTTTCATCAAGCTACGAAGGGCTAACTGCTATGGAGCAAGTTGAGGTCCTCCATAAAATCGTAGAACAACCAAAACAAGAGTGTACTTCACCTCCACCCTCGAAGCTTAATAAAGTGGACAATAAAATGCCTTGTGACTTGAAATAAATAACCGTACCATACTCCTACTATTACTGTGATTACACATTTTATACTTTTATACTTTTTATATTTTTTATACTTTTTATACTTTTTATACTTTTTATACTTTTTATACTTTTTATACTTTTTATCCTTTTTATCCTTTTTATACTTTTTATACTTTTTATACTTTTTATACTTTTTATACTTTCTATACTTTTTATACTTTTCATACTTTTTAGACTTTTTACGCTTTTTACACTTTTAAGACTTTTTATACTTTCTTATACTTATAGACTTTTCATACTTTTTACACTTTTAGACTTTTTATACTTATAGACTTTTTATACTTATAGACTTTTTATACTTTTTATATACCTTCTTTGATTAATACTCTAGCAGTTTTGATTGTGTCTAATGATCTTCTGCAAAAACAGTGCAATTGTCTTAATTTTCGAAGATTTCTCTGGCTTTAGATAGCTTTGAATAGTAATTATAATTATTATATAAATAACATCAGCATGAAGAAATAGTTGGGGCAGGTGAGAAAATCTTCAAATGGATTTCATGGTAGTAACAGCTTCATGAAAATATTATATAGAATGTCAAAAATATCAATGAAGTTTAGCCTGTCTGTAAAGTAAAGTAAACAGTAATTATGTCTCTACTTTAACAAAATACATAGTCATAAAACGATCTTACCCATCTTCTCCACATCAGGTAAAACACAGAAGATGACACATATTCTCCTCCATCAAATCCTCTCCCAAAAGTCGGTTCCCACGAGACGAAAACCAGCAAAACCTAGCGAAATTGTTTAAGTGGGAACGTCATTCTAAAATCATTACGCTAGTTTTTGCTTGATGTGATGAGCGAGACCTAACGAAAACTTGTGAAATGAAATAAAAATTTTTGCTCAAGATCACATGATGCCGGCATCACTCACGCAGTTTCTAGAATTCTAAATCGGATGCCATTTCATAAGAGCATTAAATTTTGTTTAGATATAAAATGGAGATGAAGAGAAGCATGTCCTACAGATTATAGGAAAACGAATCACTTTCTGAGGAAATACAAGCACTGCCTTGCCTTTGTGTTAAGAGTAGATAGGTATATTAAAACAGACATGTCGTTGAAAGTTCTTGGCAGAGTTGCAGTTCAGTTGAAGTTAATTAAAGATAGTACGATTTCTACATCCCATGTTGACTTTCATATTTCGAATTTACCTGGAGGAGAGTGAGAGAACGAAAGGGACAGCTATAGCCATGAATAAGTAGATGAAAGCTCGAACTTTATGTAGGAAAGATATGGGGTTCTTCTTCGCAGTCTAGCTATAATTATACTATAAGCCCAACTGTACATAATCTTTGCCACTAGTTTCGCTAGTTTTCACTGACACGCTTTCAAAAGCTTTCGCTGACACGTTTTCGATGACAAGTTTCCACTGACAAGTTTCCACGGACACGTTTTCACTGACACGTTTTCACTGGCACGTTTTCGCTGACACATTTTTGCTGACACGTTTTTGCTAGCGCGTTTTCGCGCCACTTCTCCCTTGTTTTTGCCTAGCAAAAACCGTGCTTAACTTGCCTGCTCTTCAAAAATTTCTACGCTATGCACCGTTTAACAACACTGGGACTGTTTCCCACGAATCCAATATGAATGGCGTCAGAACATGGCTATATAAGAATAAGCTACATGACTACATGGAGTAATTTAACTTGGATTTTCTGTAGATAGTAGATGTGTATCATGACGTAACTCGTAGTCTTTTCCTGAGCCATTTTTTGAAAGATATTTCTCCCATCTTCAGGTTACTTGGTCTCCGAAATGTTTCGCTTATTTCTGTTGTTGGATTCGGACATCAAAATTGTTGGAGAATTAGTGCCATGCTGGTTTTGTCCCTGTTGTATTTTCTTCGATATATTTCAGGGAACTATATATTTGGTAGATGTTATGATATCTTAATGATGTGGTTGTGGTGGTACAGGGAATTAATGGTTTCTTTAATCTTGGTAGTTGTTGTTGGTGATGGTCTTTCTATCTCGCTGTTTCCCTAATCAAAAGTGTGGTCATATTTCTAAAATTGTTCCGCGATCTCGTGGCTTATTTATCCTTCCACCATTGCTTTCTTGTGTTTTTTCCTCTTGGACCTAAAGAATGTTTGAATTCACCAATGTCTGATTCTGGACAGTCTTGGCATCTTAACTTGTATACGACGTTGTTGGTTTCTTCTGAAGGAACAGGGTCCTTAGGTTGTGATAGCGTCTTACGTAAGGTAGAGGCTGTAAAGAAGAAACATCTTATATTGTTCTGCTGGAGTGTTCTTTCGATTTTTTTACCTGTGTCTTTGATGCAAGGAAAACGTATGTGTTTGAGGTGTATCTTGTTTTTAACTTGTTTTCTTTATCCTGAAGGGTGCTTTGAAGTCTTTTGGGATGTATCAGTTGGGTGCGAGGGCGTCTTTCGGATGCTTTTCCTCTGTAAGTAGCATTGCAAAATCGGTCATAATATTTCTTGCTCTTCCTAATAGAGTGATGATGACGCTGTTGCGGTAATAGGTTGGATGGTGTGATGTATTGTTGCTACATTGGTCGGTGTTGGTTGTTTGTCTCCAGATCTGGACTGAAAATGTTGCCATTTGTCTTTCTGACGAGAAGTACGTCTAGGAAAGGTAGTTTCTTACTTTCTTCTGTTTCGATGGTAAATCGTATGTTTGTATGCAGGCTGTTGATATATTCAAGGATGCTACGTAAATTTGACTTGTTAACGTATCTTTCCCAGATGGATGATTTCTCGCCTTCGGTGGTCAGGGCTGTACTTTCGAAGGCCTGCAAAAAAATTTCAAAATGATAGAGTATGTAGGAGCTCCCATTCGGACACCATTGCCCCGCTTTTGAACTGAAAACAGTTATTGTGGAGGATGACTTTTAGGACGTTGATGATGTCCCAGGATTTCAGTGAAGTTCTAGATGCAAGGGAGGTGTTATTGTAAAACAAGTCTTTGATGATGTGCAGCGTGTCTGTGGTCGCGATACAAGTAGATAGAGAGCTGTCATCGAAATAAACTATAAGGGTTCACTCATGGTTTTTAATGAAATTTCAGAATTTATGACTCTTTTTTGTTTTGTTAGCTTCACTCTTTGGGAAGTCCTTCACTGTTGTTCTACCGTTCGTACAATTTACTTTGAAGGAATGGCTCCCGGGGTTGCGAAGAAGTTAAGAACTTTCGTTAGTAGAGATTGTTCTGGTTTCGGAAAGGGTGCAGCAGGAAAGGTTGTCAATACAATTTGCCTGGTCCTTTCTTTGCGTACCCATGGGTGTCTTTTTCTTGAGGTTGTGAAACGTCTTAAGGTATTTTTTTCTGGTAGAGAGACATCTGAGTATATAGGTGCTCTACATGGAAGCTATCGGGCCTTGGTAATGATGTACGGCAAGGGTGTTGAGGTGGGTTGAACTTAATTCTTGGTGGGTTGCGATACCCGTTTTACATGATTTGGATGCTTTTTTGGAGGAATTGGCAATTTCCTCTGTTCAGCATGAGCTTGGTTCTACGGACACTCATAAGGGAGTGGAGGTCCTTGGGGATGATGTTGCTGTGTAGACATCTTAAGGAGAAATCTTAAGTGATTCGTAAATTTAATGATCTTGCTCTTGGTTTTCTGCTGAAACAAGTATATTGTTAAGCTGCGAAGGGTTACTGTCTCCAAACGTTGATAATCATGGAGACGTCAGCTGCAATGCCAGAATTGTGGTCTAGATTGATCTTGCTGATTGCAGTTTCTAGGATCATACTGTAATGAGCGCCTCTCTTAATTCTTGGCAGCTCTGGGGGAACTCGCTGACAGCGCTTACAGATTGTCCACAAATTGACAATAAGGTTTACTGTTGGCACGACATATTTATCTGAAACTTATGACAGCGCTCATAGATCTCAGAGCTCTGTCACACACACAACACATAAATTACAACACACTGAACATTTATAGCGAACTATTACAACCAATCAAATTACATACAAGACAGGAAGTGGAGGGTGATTGATTAGTAAAAGATATGGGTGGTGTTAGTAGATTCGTGTTAATTTACTATTGGTTAATGGTTACGCTACGTATCATTTTGCATTACAATACTATGAAAATCAAATTATGAAAATCTCTGTTGCCTTCCTTCTTTAGTTGAGAACTTGAACTTGCTATGACTCAAGAGGAAGTTTAAAAAAATTGTGGAGGAGGTATTAAATAGTTCTCACATGTCAAGGTTGCGAGCCACTCCAGGATATGTCTTACTGAATATAATTATATGCAGCAGTGAACATCACTCGCAAGCCAGAAGTATTGAGAATCCCTTCACAGGCCATTGATAGCATGAATCGGAGTCACAAAGTCCAAGTCCTTTATTTAGAAAAATTATCTACCGATCTCTGATTTGGATAGGCGAGCTTATCATTCAGGCTCCAATTCAAAATTTGGAAACCAGGATATAGCGTGTGGTACCAGTGTTTCCTATGCAAGGATTGTCTTGACACTCGGCAATGTTTGCCAAAAGCAACGGTTAAGATTAATAACTGTACTGATGATGTGGAGGGAGCCACTTAACATATCAGTGACTGCTACTTTTGCAATGTGAATACCATTGGTTTCATCAATAAGCATAAAAGATCAATGAAGTATTGCGATCTCGACTCAGGACATTAGCTGATTCCACGCGATAAATAACTCCCTGTCACAACATTTATAAAACGTCGCAAGCTTAATGGTAAGGAGGTATCAGTAGAGCCAGTGTAATCTACAACTCCTAGTTCATGGCAATTAATTCAACGACATGGCGAGAGATTGTTCGCTTTTTAAAATAAATCCGTAAAAGTGCTTACATTTTGCTTAAAGAAAAAATTAGGAAAGAAGCAAAATCACCTTTTATCATTGTAGTGATATTAAGTATGTACAGGTAATGGTGAGGTAGTGTACTGCACAAACATTAAGAGGCTGCTGCGGAGGATTGTATTGACCACGAATGGCGCACATGATTTTCTCCTTTTTGATAGCCAAAAATAAAGCTTCATATTTGATGCGACGTATAATGAAATGAGCTAACTTTCATTGCCACTGCTCATTCTACAAAACTAATAGAGAAATCTTCAGTTGTAAAGGCTGTACTAGAAAAAATTATGCACCATAACACCAGCGAGTAATCTGGGTGGAATTTAATATCGTAAATTTTGTCCTTTAGCGAGAAGAAAGTGATGATTGTGTGGATATGAGAGCTAGGGGAAAGCATAGGATGAGCATGAGCTAAAATTAAAAACACTAGTTCTAATGGTGTTAATGTTGCCAAGACCCTTTACTTTAACCAGAAAGAAATCACCTTACTCTCACTCTACACCAAACGTGTCATCATTACACAGCTTGTTCGACGTTATAAATATTGATCTGGCTTCACTATCTATGAAGCATATTTCTCCAATTAAGTACTGCGAGGATAAATACTGGAGAATTGATTGGCCTCTACTTTGAGCATTAACTTAAACAGAGCAATTTTGTCAATACAATGAGTTGCACTAAAGAGCATGCAATTGCATTTTTGTGATAGGAAACGATTTCCTTGGTAACAAGAGACTAGTAACCATGTTGAGACAATGTATGCTTTCAACTTACTTTACCTCACGTTTCCACGGCGCCATATTCTTTAAATTTCGGCCACCGAGGAGCTTGATCGTCTTCTATTTCTAGTTTGCTTCAGCAGTCTAGCAGGTTTTGGACTACTTCAGACAATTAATTTTCTCTGTGTCCTCCCCTCGCTCTCACTTCCTCCACCATACCCATCAGCACCACATCCTCCATCTCTTCTCTCCTCATCACGTGGCCCAAATATCTCATTTGCTTTTCTATTATTACTAGTATTAGCACCCCCCGGCTTCTCTTAGCACCTCTTCATTTGTTTTTTTGTTCCCTCCAAGATATTCTCAACATCCTTTTCCAAGACCACATCTCTACTTCATCTAGCTTTTTTTCATTTCCCCATACAACAGCATTGACCACATGTATGTCTTAATTTATTTACTTGTAATCCTGGTAGACATCTTCCCACTTCTGACGGGCGTTTTTTCCAAATGTAGTAATACTCAACAAGAGACGAAATGCTGTCGGAACCAAAGCTTTCTCTTTGGCCTGTTATATTAGCATTTATTGTCGGTGGTTTCTCAGCAAACTATACATCTTTCTACTTGTATAACACAAATATGTCTTTATGTTCCCAAGTGTATTCCTTCTGATCTCCTTCGCGCATCGACGCTCCTAAAGTTACTAAACTACCCAAGTAATCAAAACTCCACACCTGTTCTAGCGCCTTACCTCTCATTACAATACGAATTCGAGGCAATAATTTCTTTATAGACTCACATCATTTTGCTCTTTTTATATTTTGTCCCTTTGATCCACTTTTCTCCCTCTTGACATCCAGTAACATCTGCAGCTTTTCCTAAGAGCCAGCATTTATGATGTTAATGTTATATCATCCGTTGCTTATCCCTCCACAGTGAAAACGCTCTGCCTAGCGTCCAGCAGTAGAGATGCCGAGTATTAACAAGACAGCACGTACTCTTATTCATGGATATCCTGACTGAGGAATCAATCTTATTTACAAGTATTTATATCATTTACAGATACTATAATAATGGATGACATAATTAATATTCTGCTTACAAATCGAAGCTAGATGCTGGAGCGTGGGCATCTGGAACTTTCCACAATGCTTACTCACTATATCACATTGTCCTGTATTTCTCATAAAATCATTTCTCCATAAAGATTGAACAAAGCAGGTGACATAGTGCACCCTTGTGGTACACATTCCCTTATATCCTGACATTCTGTTAATTATTTAATTTAAGTCCCTTTAAAATTTCCAATAAATAATGGTGCCTTACTCTTTCAAGTATTACCTTAGTATTATTTTAGTTACGTGGCTTCCCAGACTTATACTGTATTGCATTCCAGGATTACAATTACTTTAGGTATTGCCATTAGTACTGATTTTCTCATCTGCGTTGTTATTTCTGCGGTGTTAAAATATGATTTGCCAATTGCGTTACCTTGTTCACTGCAAGCTCCCCTAATACCTCCAAAAGTTCAATGATCACTCTATCATCTCCTGCCAATTTTCCTTCTTCATTTTCCTCATAGTATATTTTACTTTTCCATTAAGAGGAGATAAAAGTGGAATTATCATCAACTCAATTGTTAATGATTTTCAAGTCCTTTGAAGTAAATTCTTCCATTGATCAACTTGATTTAGTTTTGTCAGCACATACCATAGGAAATACAGATCGCTGAGTTATCACGCGACTCAAAGAGCATGGCACAATGCGTAGTTAACTTGTACGTTAACACTTTATGACCGGGAAACTATTTGTAGCCTGAGAAACAGTCCCACTCCTAAAGTAAGAGGCCTGATCAACAGGTAGCAATTATGTTTCACAGCATAGGGGAATGATGGGTCAACAATTTTTATATTGTGATCTTTGGAAAGTCGAGGTTGGTATGTGACAGTTCTTAACACAGGGAACCATACCTCAAAACCTCAAACATCGAATACTGCATCACAAACTGTTAACAGATTATTTTGAGCCACAACGTCCGGTCGAGATGGCTAGTGGGTACAACCTTCTTTCCACTACAACACCACTTCTCTTAGGACCTAGTTTACATGCATGATTCATAATGTCTACGCCTACCATATATAAATTAACATATATCACACATATATCAACCAAATTGTTTTTCAGAACTGTTCAATCCTTACTATTGTATAAATAGATTCTTTGTGTATTATTCATTACCAATGTAGATCAACTGAAGAGAATCGGCGAAAAGCTTATCGATCAAATATGTTTACTACTTTGCTTCATGCTATCTTTAAATTTTGTAG
>JAAAKL020006956.1:0-17415 GCA_010016065.2 Carybdea cf. marsupialis auct. non (Linnaeus, 1758) | reverse complement strand
GCAATGGTAAAGTCTTGGCTTTTGGCGTGGGAGTTCCTGGGTTCAATCCCCGCCAGTACCATCAGCACTTCCTGTTTATTGTGTTCTATTCATACATATATATGTACATACATACATGTGTGAATAAATATGTGGGTACTCAGGCAGAAACACCGGCAACCATAGAAACAGATATTCTTTAAACATGAATATATATTATGCTGGCAGGGATCAAACCCAGGCCCTCTCACATCGAACATGCTGACTTAACCACTGCATCAAACAGTGCAATAACCAGTATTTAACCAGGTGATTATCTGTCTGTGAGAGTGCTCAATGTATAAATGCTGACAAGTATATAGATAGACCTAAAAACAGATGTAAAGGCATTACTAAATTATATTAAAATAGGAAGACATTAAATTCTAAAAGCTTGCTATGTGTAACAGCCAAATTACTTTAATGTTTTTTGTATATATGTATATACACATAAGTACCCAGGCAGACACAGTAGCAATCATGAAGTAGGTAGTATAGAATTCAATAAGCATGCATAATAGAGGAATGAAATACGATGTGCATATTGTCTTGCACCATTGCAACTACACTTCACCAGAAATATCAGGAGCTGTTAATACCAAGTGAAAGTGATGATGTCACAATCAAGGAAAAGATTTGACTCCAGATATCTAAAGGCAACCCAAAATACCAAACCTGTAGCATATATGTTTAAACCAGAGGCATTTGAATTTCAAAAATCTCTGGTCAAAACTCTGTGTATGTTACCTGGTCCCTTGCATTAAGAACCAGCATCAAATAACAAGGTTTTTAGAGAGATTTTAACGCTTTGAAAGTTGATATCTTGGTGTTGGGAAAGGGAAATACTGCCCATCTTGGCCATTGATGTTCTTACTAATAGGATAACATCTAAATTTAAAGTATTTTTCCATAATTCAAACATTTTCAAAATAATGACATCACACTTTCCCTCCACATTGCAAATCATAAAAACGACCTTCTTTTTTACATTGATGATATATGCACTGATGTGTTTTTCTCTTAAAACATTTTACAGACAAAATTATTCCTATACTTCAATACTTCATAGAACTTCATTGATAATGTACTATGCTATATTATTGTAATTGACCTCAACTGTAAGATTATGAGATACTTTCTCACTTCAGTTAAATGTGTCACAGACTCAAAACCTCTCAACATACATTGTGGAAACATTGCATCAATACCAACTACAGCAAATACCATGACCACCATCAGTGCGAAAAGGACAAAATGCTGTTTAAGAATGTTTGATAAAGAAAATTTTGGACAGAGAGTCTGTATTCACTGCATTAAAGACAAACATAATGTGTGTTTTCAAGTGTGACAATGGAGAGCACCACAGAAAATTATGATTGTCAAAAGTATTCATATATAAGCCCAAATCTGATACATACCTTGGAGCTACTGGTCTCACAAATAATGTGGCTCTGCCAGCCCCTACAAAAAAGGATATACCATATTATAATAAAACAATTGTGGACATGGCTGTTTACTTGTTAGCAAAACATTCTATTCAAGATATTTTATCATGTCTTGAGTCGCAGTCTTTTTGTAGCTCCGAAAAACAACTGTCAGAATACTTAGCAGTATTCAAGTCCTCTTGAACCTTTAACTAGAATATACTGACAGTAAGTCCTTTAGTGTAATAAATCTCTGGCTGGCATCAGCTAGCTTCCTAGTCAGCACTAGCAGGAAAATGTATTCTAAATGACTCGAAAATATAGTGTGGGAGTGTCCTTGGGGGGTAATGCTTGGCCCATACATTGTTCGAAAGAGTGAGGTTACCAAACACACAACATATAATAAAATAGAGTATTGAGACACTAAGAAAAAATGTTTAAGCATTCAAAACTACATATTCTCCACTTGCATATCCAAGATCTTGGAAGAGAACGAAAGGAATATCTCTTAGGACAAGGGTAAAAGAAACCAGTGTATTTTTCTAAGGAAGGCAGTTTAAGCCATTCAATTATCAAAAAATACAAATGGGCACATTCTTCTTTCGAAAAATGGAAAAAATAAAACTAGGCTTCCCACTATTCCAGTGTCTATCTCAAATAATATTTTTCTTAACCAGAGAAGAAGCAGGGAGGGGAGGAGGTAGATTTATGACCTTGCCAAGATGAGGAAGATTTCTTCATTGGGGGAAAGCAAAAACATGGTACAGATATTTAGGTATAAATGTATGGGGAGTATATCTTTAAACATAAGGAATTATCTACTGGAAATTTAAAAGTTGATGAATCATTATTTCTTAAAACTTTAAAATGATCTATTGATATAACTTTTGATGAAATTTCGATTTAATGACTATGGATCTATTTAAAGCTAGTTTAAATCTCTAGTTAACTCAGTACAACTTTTTTTGCATAGTCCACCTTCTCTTGGGAAATCTGCTGCATAAATTCTTAAGTCATCAGCATCATCATTAACAATGTCTACCCTGATCTAAATTTTTGGTGCCATATGTTGTAAACTTAAAACAGAATACTGGCAAAAAGATCATTGTCCCTGATATGCAACCAGTACTTTTCGAATAGCTGCTTCTTTATGCAGCCAATATTTCCTAACAACTTTAGCAAAATATAGTTTTAAAAATTTGCCACACCAGATGGTGTTTCTCTCTTGAAGAATCTTCTTTGTTGTTAATGGGTCTACAGTCCATGAACTCATCCTATGTAATGGTTCTGGCTGTAACCAAGTTCTAAAAATACTAGTATTAGCTACTGCAGCACTTTCCCCATGGCAAAGAAACTCAACTGGAATCAACATGATGTGGGAAAGGCCATTGTGCAATATAACCCTGTTAATTAAAAGATAAGAATAAAATCCCTTGACAATTTTATAACAGTATCATCAGTATAGCTTTAATATTTTCCTTACCCGGAGCTTTATGTCACATTCCTCTAATCATTCAACAACCTTCTCAATACCAGTAACATTTAGAAATTGATATCATTTCAGGTGAATATGCATACAAGTAGTTTTATATCTTTGTTGCATCATTTAATGACTGTCTCCTTTGTCTAGTGTGTTGTAGATGTGATTTTGAAATGTTCTCACCAATTAAAATGGATCTAGAATGGCTAGCTCCACTGTTGTTCTCTGCATTCAAGCTTTGTACCACTAAGGATATGTTCAGATGCAATGGAGACCTCCCTAGCATGGCATGTTTAAGTAAACACGTACCAACAGTGACATATTTCATTCATTACAGCACGATGATGCTGCGATACTATGGTGCTCGCAATATTGACTATTCTAGGTCCCTGCACCTACTAAGTCCGCCATAGTAGCAACCAGCACATTACGCCGTCAAAAAAGCTTGTGAAACCAGGCCACGGCGAAAGATCCGTCGGATCCCTAATTCCACGTGCATCATTAAATATCAGTAAAACTGAACACTTTTGAGTAATTTCAGCGTCCATACGTTACTTTAAACTTGTACAACGCATCGGTTTCTTAGGCACTTCGATAAAAGATCCCCTAACCTTTACCAATCCAGGGGCCATCTCCAAAGTTACGATTTACCGTATGCAGGATGTCAGAAGGTCGCGGAGAAAATGGTGACGACAGTAGCAAGGAAACAAGACCTGCAATGAGCACTGAAACAGTCTCTTAATGTTCGGTTTGTGTAGTGAAAAACAAAGGTAAAATACACCTACCCTGACGAGCTACGGCTGACAGCCGGGAAAACATCTTGAGGCACCTTTCTCTTCTTGCAATCGCAAAATGGCGACTGGAGAACTGCAGAGATTGAAAACGAGGTTAATGGACAGCTCTTGTGGACACCTTTGGCAACCGTAGCGTAAAATAGTAGGAGTGACAGCAAACCACAGAACTTTCTATATTTTGAACACCGAGGGACCCGGGGGAAAAGTGATCCTGGCATAACCTAGGCTACCTTCTCGATTCAAGTAGAAACACCACACATGTTGAAAAATTGCTAACTGTTTATTACTTCTTTCTACTCTGCAATGACCAACTACTTAATGATGCTCTACTACACCAATAAATAAATCTTCAGATAAAATTTCCGGACAAAATTTGAAACTATTTATAGACTTTTTCCGAGTGTATTTCTGACAGTTATTACAAATTTCAAAAGATTTTCGTGGTACTGAAACACCTTTTGGAGCCTAGAGGAGATCGGAAATTAACTTCTTTCGGCCAATATGAATTCATTTCCAAAGGTAAAGAAGTTCCAATTTCTTCGCTGCTGATGATCAGTGTAAAATACATAAAGCAGCGAAGACGCCAAGATAATTCTTTTGAGTGGCTCTTGGAGACTGAGCCCTGATGTTTGTAGTTATCCCAAAACAGCTGTATTAGTCTGTGAAACCTTCTTGCTCAGATATTGACAAGCTGTGCTCAATTGCAGGCAATAGGCACGTTTAAGTAACATAAGTGACACATTTTTATAAGCATAACGCACATAATCATATTAAAGCCGAAATTTAGCAAAAAGACACGCCTATTCTACGTAAAACGTCAGCTTCACCTTTCAGGAGATTTGAAGAGATACTGGAGAAGGTGACAATGTCACCACCGGCATGGTCACATTTTCACTTTTCTTTAGTATCTCTTCAACCTCAATATTTTCAAATCCTCTCTTCTCAAAAGTACGTTTTTAGGGAACATATCATCTCGGAACTTTGCAAGAGCATCTGAAGATAAGCCACTTATATCTAAAATCTTCTTGTTCGCGTGTCTTCTCAAATCCGAAGGTGAACTGTCATGCTGCGATAGCGAATTCTGTTCCAAGTTCTTCTCTTACACTCCACGAATTTCATACGTAGCCAGTCTTCTATGTTGTGACTCCACTATGTTCTCGGCCTTTCTTCTTCCTCTCTTCCCGTTTATCATCGCCTCTAATAGATCCCTTTGTAGGCTGTCATGTCTCGTCGTATGGCCAAAAATACTCAATTTTCCTTTCTGGATTCTCTTAGTATGGCAGCTAAAGCCAGAACGTTCTCGTTTGACAATTACGCCAAAGAAATAGTCATTAGACAATGCACAAGTACTTGGGGATAAAACTGCAGCCATATTAGTGACAATCTGAACTGGTGTAACTAACTGTACCTTAAACATCCATTGAGACTGGAATCGGAAAACTGCTGAGTATGTAAAGAGAACGCGAATTTTCAGCATGCTTATAACAGAGGGTGGAACAGTGCAAGAAAAGATAAAAAAGGCTTCATAAATCAATAAATCAAATTTTAATGGCGCATGTACTACTATAACACTATACTATACATATGCCCTAAATGGCCAATGAATCCCTCTTAAATACCAAAGGTTTTGGGTGGGTACTCATTCAGACTGGACATTTTATCGTCCCTGTGGGCTGATGAAAATAATAAGTCGTTTTACAATGGTGCAGCAGAAGAATGTGAGGGATGACACAAAAAAAGTACATTTTCAGTAAAAATTGACCAGCAAAAGCAAGGAAACAAAGAGAGTTAAAATTATTCAATGGGCACCTTTTCACGATGATTACGCTTATGTGTTATACATCAACGTTACACATATACATTAGAAGTGGTTTCACAGGTTCTGAAGTTTCAAAGATATTTATAACAGAATGGTTGAACATAAGCAAATTTTAATGAAGAAATTACCTTTATCATTGCTTAATAATGTTAAATTATTTAAATAGATCGAAGATGTTTTTGGAGAAGTTAGAAACTGCAAACAATCTTTCAAAGAAATAAATCTCCCTTTCTATGGAAGATACAGACGGACATTATGCTGAACGTTGAAAAGGAGGAGGCTTGGAATAGGAATATCTTGGGTCCGAAATTTTCGGACAAGATGCGGGGCTAGTTTAATTCTAGATTTACGGGAGAATCAAACAAGTACAGAATGCCTTTTAACAGCATACGGTCACAGGTGAGAAGAGCACTGTAAGTGACTACTGACTGATTATAGCGACGTAAGCCTTTTTTGGAGGGGCTAGATACTTCATATTGCAAGAGGTAAACGAACTATAAAACGCTCTTACACAAAGTATTTTGTGCCATGAGTGATGAAGATTTAAGTCTGCATAGGTTTAAGGAAACACTGTTGATTTTGGTCAGTTCACAAAGTTATAAACAGGGTCCAAGAACGGGATTTTACTTGGAATGATTCAATCTTCTGAAGGGTGTGTATTTATTCAAGGTATCGATCTCAATTTTTGACAATCTTTATCAAAGAAAAGAACAGAATAAGTGTGAAATTTCGAAGCAATTGTAGCTTTCATATGATGTAACACTTCATTACTGCATTCTCAAAGAAGCACAGTGAATTTCCGATTAAGCGCCCAGGACTCCAATAAGCGCCAATGCTCAAATAAGCTCCCAGCTTGGAATAAGTGTGAAATTTCGAAGCAATTGTAGTTTTCATATGATGTAACACTTCACTACTGCATTCTCAAAAAAGCACAGTGAATTTCTGATTAAGCGCCCAGGACTCCAATAAGCGCCAATGCTCAAATAAGCGCCCAGCTTGGAAAAAATATTTCTCACAAGCGCCCAGGTTCGAATAAGCGCCCGTTGAGTAAGTGTTCTTGTCTGAAGAAGCTCCCACTTCAAATAAGCGCACAGGTCTGAATAAACTCCCAATATATATTGGATAGGTGAAAAAGAAACAAAGCCTTTTCAATTGTCTTTGACCTTCGACCTCAAAAACGTTTCCATTCTCTCACAATTAAATACTCTCTGTTGACTTCACTGACTATTCTATACGTTCTGTAATTTTGCACTGGGAATTTTCGCTACCTTAGAGCTTTCAACATTGAATTCAAAGTGGGAATATTTCTTCCCGCGTGCATCCAACTGTTCAAACAGGACCGTCTCTTGTGTTTTGTAGTAGCTGTATACAAATCTCCATCGTTCCAGGAGGATGCACTAAATACATCCAAAGCCTGATGTCAGCTGGAATAAGCCATTTAGGCAAAAAGTGACCTATTTGTACGACGAATGGCTTGCAGCGAGAAAGTGCAGTCGGAAATCTTGAGGTACCTCCTAGAAAGTGTGTAACAGAATGGATCGTAAAGCCTAGCTGTCACTTCCACAGGAAATCATAACAAAGTCATTCTGAGTTTGTGGCTTGTCATTGCTAAGTGATGGGTCTTGTGATGACGAAATACACTGTTTTCAACTATCACAGCCTTGTTTTTCAGGACGAGAATTACTGAAGTCACAACTGTCCATTTTAACTGAGCCTGATAAAAACCCAGTGAAGACGTGGATGCAGCAACTCCAGAGTTTACGCTTTTAGATGATGATACGGAGGACGATAAAGATGTATTGATTGATTAATTAGAACGTTATATTTCAATCTATTCTATAGAAAGATGGTGTGTATTAAGATATGTTTTTCCTTTTCTTAATAACCGCCCAGGTCCCAATAAGCGCCCACCCAAAAAGTTTTCTTTTTAAATAAGCACCCAGGGCGCCTAATCGGTAATTTACGGTAATGCCAGTCAGTGTGCAAAAATGGAGGCTCTCTTCATGTTGTAGATTAAATTTAAGTATTTACGAGGGTAAACAGAGTGCACAGTTAAGTAAACTGAAATGAGAAATGTATTGCGTAGGGTGTTCCACCCGGCAGAAGAAGATTTGGCCCTAAAAATTATCACAAAAAACTTGAAAAATAAGACTACTTGTCACAACGATGGACTCCGTCCTGTTATGCCTTTTAGAGACCTGTAACAATTTTTAATCTCTAAGAAAAAAGCTAAATGTTTGCTTTGCACGAATGCTGTGCATGGCTATTGACACATCCTGCAAATAACATCTAATCGATGAGGAACCCTGTCAAAGCTTCCTCCAGACGTCTGCAAAAGGCAAAGCAGGTAAAGCATAGCAGGAACCTGTACGCACCATGAAGAAGAGACTGATACTATCGGAGACTGCAGTGGGGCAATCAAACAGAGAAGGGAGGTAAAGAGTGTCTTCCAACGACAACCTCCTACAAGGTACCGGTGATTCAAACTAAACTGACGGCCCTCAATTTGGGCAGAGACATCTGGATATGGTGTGTACACTAGGATAGGTATCCTAGGGGAGGGGCACTGAAGTAAGTAATCAAGTAAATAAATAGGTAAGTAAATATTTAAATCATTAAGAAACATTTTTCCCGAGGGCAAAAGGTGTATTTTTTATGTGAAAAGATTCAAAATCAATAAAATACAATACTATAAATTTACAAATATCTACACAAAGGACCCCAATATCCCCAATAATAACAGAATTAAGGAACACGCTAGGATATAGATAACTCTATCCTCTACTATTTTCGTTCTTTTTTCCTTTTCTTCTTCTTTTTCGGTCTCTTCTTCCTTTCCTCTTTTCGTTCCAGCTTATCAAGTTTTCTCAGTAACTTTCGTTTCTGTTTCGAATTCAAAGACGCAACGAAAGCAAGTTCTTCATCGACTTCTTCATCTGACTCTACCAGAATTTGGTTTGATGCAGTAGGGTCTATCTCACACGCAACTACACAACGCTTCATTTGCAGCCCTTGATCTTCCTTCATCTCCTTAATAAGTCCAAGAGGATCTGTATATCGCATCGTATTCATTCTAGATGGGTCATTCTTGATATCTTTATCGAACAAGGGGCATTCTTTGTCTGTATTAACATGTCCCCAGTTTCCACATTTAAAGCACTTGACATTACGGACACGTACTCCGAAGGGCTGATCTGATACTTTTAGGTCTAACTTCTTGGCATAGTCTTCCCTTGGTGCATGTTTCTGCCACTCAAACTTAACTTCCTTTTCTTCATCATTCTCTTCCTCTTTCTTCTCTCGACTTGAACCTGCACAAAGAAACAAAACAAAAATCAACCACAATCTCCATGATTTAATACATACTGACAGTCAAGAGTGCAAAGGCGTGGCAAACTGGGGTGTTGATAATTACGTGTCATAACCCAAATAGTTAGTAACTCATATATGTAACTGAAACTCAGTCTACAATCTAATTTAAATAGGAAATATCAAACCTCACGAAGTTACTGGTATGAGACACATGACCTCAGTCGGTAGATGGATGGTGTAGCGAGCTGAAGGTTGATAGTGGGAGTCAACACTCGGCAGTCAATATGAAAACATCAACTTTCACCCAGCAGTAAATGGGTACATTACTCCCTTTCTATATAATTTGCATTAATTACCTACATGTTGTCGAATCCAATGCAATATCATCTTAATGATATTTAGGGTTATTCGTGGCAATAAAGTTGGAAGGTAAATTTGATCCCCTATTGTTATCTTGTTATTACCATCAAAGTTAAAATCGTTCAGCTAGGGGCCATTTAAAAAGTAAGTTCACTCATTTTTAACCATTTTTACCCCCTCCCCCCAACGTTTATCTATGTTTCTTTAGGCCAGACCCTCTACCCTTATGAATGTTTGCTTTCACCTTGACATCAACATTGACCTTTGACATCCACGTTGACGTTTTCCTTCCTGTTAGTCGCAATATCCAAGATATGACTCACTATTTTTGAATAACAAATAAGAATGAAAAATGCAAAAGGAAACATTCTTCCCCTCTTTCTACCCCCTACCCCCCCAAAAATATTTGCTTTTGCTCACTTTTCCAGTACTCCCTCCCCCAGGAACATGGGGGATTGTCCCTTTTGAATGGCCCCTTACAGGTCTTTGATAGTAGAAGCGTCCAAACTCAGTAATGAATTACCATATCATAATCGGGACTGCATGTCATTCACATGTTTTAAGACACAATAGAAGAACTTTCATAGCTTCCTAGCATGTCCTACATTTTCATATATACTTCCATATGACTTGTAAGGTAACGTTGTAAAGAGCACACGGAAACGTACACAGAGGTATATATTATTATCACTATCACTATAAGCTGGCAATAGCTGGGGAAGTATCAAGCACGCCAGGAAATGTGGCCACCCTATTTTACCATTCTGTGGTTCTGAGAATGGGATTCTCTATCACACTGCACTTCTGCCTTACCTTAAGTCTAAAGTTGTTTGCAAGACAACCATCACTTATTTCATTCTTTGCTCTCTATGCTATCCCCAATCACTAAACCAAAGACCTTCAAACATGAATACTTGCAAACTGGTGTAAAGGGTCTCGTAAGGATGATTTACCAAACAAAGGGTGCACAAATATAGTCAAAGGTGACAGGTTATTAAATAGAAGATGATGCAAGCAACTGTAGCAAAGGAATAGATATTCAAAAAGTTTGTTGATGGAAAGCAAACTGCATCAAATAGCAAAAAGTAATAGTACTGAAATGCTATTTCATGCAGTTTTTAGAAAATGGTATAGGGAGAACTCCAATGACCATTCATCCTTTCCCAACAATGATGCATGAAGCTCACAGGAAGCCTAGAATAGATAATATAAACAGGTGTTTGCAGATTATGCAGTGTCTCCAATGACCTTAATTTTTTGCTACGTGTGACAAACAGTTGTGGATACTTATGGTGAGAGGTCGCCATTGCCCCCCTCCAATTTTTCACTTTCCTTTCTAAGCAAAATTTTAAGATAATCATACATAATCTGCTAGATTGGCTTAATTGCTTAAGTGTACCTGTTTAGGAAAGACTAGAAATAATAGCATCCTCTTACTGCATCATCTATCCACTATTTGGACAAATCTCATGAGACTCAGAGTATAAACTCACATTTTCCACAAGCATGCTCTGTTTTGGGTAATATTTCTTTCATTGATGAATTGAAAGAAAATAAACATTTTCTGCCTTAGCTCCTTTTCACACATAGTTTAGATTTTGTACCACAAATAACCCTTTAGCTTTGTGTTTTATCACTTTTCATCTAGAGATAGTCAGTGCATACCTCTGAATCTGCCTACTTCCTTCAGCATCCACAAAAATAATTGGTTTTCATTGCTCTAGCGACACTGATATTTTCTAGCTATAAAGAAAAAGGTCATAGTAAGTAACTGGAAAGCATTTTTTTAATGCAGATTTTGTGCTACTCTGATGAGAATCGATATGGAAGAAGCTTTTCAGTTGCTCACCAAAAATACATACCGGTAGTTCTAGTTTATTTTCAACTTTTGTAGTAGCAATAATCTCTTTAAGTATTTGATATTATCTACTTAGTTGTTGCCAAAATTTACGTCAATGGCTTAATATTTTGCCATTGAAAATAAGGTAAGAACCTTTAATGGGTTATTTGCTACAAAAGCAACTATGTGACTTTAAAGTAGGTTATCTCCATAACAGCTGAAGAAACATAAACAAAACATGGGTCTGGGAGCTAATTTTAAGTAACACTGAGCTCTGTAGGAATGGTGGCATTGACTGTCTCAGTATCACATTCCATCTTGGAGTAACTTGCAGTGTAATGAGAGGTCACAATAATATGAAGTCCCAAAGTCATCCAATTCTCAATGCTCTGGAATATAAAGGGAGGTGTTATCAAGATCTCATTAATGATCTTTTTATGTTTACAGTAAAAAAGACTTGAGTTCAAATTATCTGCAATGCAATCCATGAAACACATTAAACCAACGACTTTCTCTAGTTCTTTTACTTGTTACTAATATGGTGATGCTTGGTATTTTGTACATGTATATAGTAGAATGTGAACTTTCAACAATCTTAGATAAGACAGATATTGCTATTTTCAACAACATAACTACTTATTTTCATGCGACAGAGGAAAATTATCTAGGCCTGTATTTGGTGGGAATGTTAAAGAAGCAAAACATGAAAACCACATTCATTGGGTGCCTACATGGATTTTCAAGCTATAATAGTAGAAGATTCAGCGTATAATTACTTTGTAAGATCAAGCATTAGTATCAGGTGTTGATCCGATACATAAAACAAGATAAAAAATCAGGAAATCAAAAAATTAAATTCATTAAATATCTTCATTTGTGTAGTTAAATTCAATGTGAGAAAAATAAAATTGCAAAAGTTTGATCCTCGTACTGAAGGTAGGAAGCTACCACCACTAATGACTTACATGAATTATAATATATGCTTCAATGAAGGGATAGGGGTTATGATGATGTCCAGTTTGCAGTTTGGGTTTGTTACTGTGTCATAGGACACAAATGTCACTAGCTTTGAAAGCTCTCATATCTCAAAATCATACTTACTTGTTTGCCACATCACAGTTACTATGTAACCATTTAGGACCAAAGTCCAACTCAAATTGTTAACAAAAAGGTAACTTTGCAAACACATCCATGAAATAATACCATATTTTAAGACATGTAATTTAGAAATATTTGTTCTACTTCAAGCATCAGGCTTCATTTCAGAAACATGACAATCTTTACTGGGGAATCTTGGCAGAGCAAACAAAAAATACATTTTAACTTTCAATAAATGTACTCCACTGCCATAAATTTACTTTCCTTGACTTGCACCAATAAAATATAAACACCTGGTACAACCTGTCACAAACACTGCAATGCAAATGAATTTTTTAAAATCTTTTGTAAACAGTATATGTTTCGTTGTTGATACACAACATTCTCAAAGTGACTAATAACATTATGATGGCTCAATTTGTTGCCAAGGCCCAGAAAACGTATGGTAACGCAGTCTGTCTAGAATAAGGACTTGGGTTGTAACTACCACTGATCTGAGTTCTTCCTATATTTCTGATAATGATGTCTGATGGTTGCCTTTAGTTATTTCTTGCAAAGATTCCTAAATATCATCATTATCATCACTATACCCCCAAATCCCCAACAAAGTATTTTGGCAGCTATCCATCTTCATAAAAAAGGCAAGAACCCTCTATCCTCAAATTTGGAAACTCTTCATTACCTTGATATTCTCTTGAAAAATGCTTGATGCTATTTTGACATGTATGAATGTTGTCCTAACAGACAGATTGACTTATCAATTCAGTCCCAACTTTGTACTCTGATCAACCCAATGTGTCACAAATGTATCATGCAAACTGTCCTCTCAAATACGAAAATCTGGAAATCTTTAAAAAATGTATGGAATACTTTAGTTATCGACTTAAAGGAGAGACCGATTTTCACTTTCTTTACAGAGGTCCATCAGTCATGTCTATGCTCCAGTAACAAGTCCCATGAGCATGGGCTCGTCTCATCTCACAAATCACCTCACCAACTATCCCAGTGGTATTTTAGTCCAGTCTGCTATACTAGTACTAGTAGTAGCCTACTAATCTTTCGATTATACACATCATGGGAAAGGTGAGCCACAAAACGGCAAGCTAATCGACGGATCGTAATGAACTTCCACTTATTATCTGTGGATGCAGTTCATGGATAAACTTAATATTACAACTGATGACCGTATTACCTGGTGGAGCTTGATACATAAAGTTAAGGTCAAGCTTCATCTTGTCAAAGTCTGTGTTTGCAATCAGTTGTCGATTCTGTAGAGTCTCGTTTTCTTTTCTATATTGCTCCCTTAGATTGCTTTCGTGCGTCTCTCTTTCCATCGCCTTTTGCTCTGCTATCCATTTCTTTCGTATGTTTGGATATGATCCTGGGTGAAAAAATTTTTTATTCATAAACTTCCCAAACATTTTGGTAGATTACGCTAGGTTACCAATAAAGAAGTACTAGAAGGCGACATCGTCTCCTCAAACTTTAAACCTCGTTCTCGATAAGAGGGAACCTAAACAACATAATGGCGGCGACTTTGCGGTCAACTGCAGTAAGGTACATTTTTTTCTAATCCTAGTGCTGCCCGTCCAGAATTCTTCACTTAATCAGATATTTGGTCTATATTTCGACAGTACTTTGCGAGCGATGATTTCAACGTTATCGCAGGCATGTCTGAGCTTTGTGGAAACAGTTTAGGGAAAAACAAAGACATTTTATGTGAACAATAAACCTCTGTTTATTGTAGTCTAAATGCATAGAGGGGCATTGGGTCAGGCGGGACAGGATGACCTTTGCACTGGCTATTGCCTCATCCAGTCCACCATATATTGCACTTTGCCCTGACAGGGTACAATACAGCTGGCAATCCCATGTAGATTGCATTCTACGGCCTGTCAGCTTTGACCCCCTTCGGCATTTCATTAGAGAGGACTTTCAGTTCTCCCCTCTCTTGTGCTTCCTGTGTCTCCCTCTCGTGTGTTTAGCTTGTGCGTCAAAATGTTAAAATCTTCTCCCAAGTTTTAAACGCCCCATCAATCACTTCCCATTGAACAATTGAAAACAAATTACGACACGGGAATTTAAGTGAAGCTTTATCGTATTACAAGACCTGGGTGCATGTTCCCCACGTTAGCTAGCGGTAAATAGCTGATGGCAATTAACAAAAAATAGTATAAAGTCAAAGACCTGTCTGTATTGCCAATCTTTATGCTGAGAACTAGGTTTTAAAAGTGTCACTTGAATTATGTTAAATCTCAATGCTATTTAAAGCTTTTGTCACTATAAGCTGCAACATTTGTTTTATTCGAATAGATTCTAGAGGAAAAGAAAAGTATGTCACCAACTGGATGTCACACTTTTCTACTTAAAAGTTTGTTGGTGGTACAAAACAATAAAACTATAAGTCATATACACAACTGTGTTTTAAAAGTAACCAATCAGAAGTCTAACTACCAGATTGGTGTTGTTTTGACCAATCAGTGTCTGTGAAACAGAATGGTTAACCGAAAAGGCCCAATGAATAGACTTGCAAAACACAGTCGAATAAAAGTTTAATTGATTTCTTCTCCATTCCAATTTTGATGATTTTGTATTCTGTGTAGTGTCTGACAGGAAAAGCTCTTCAGTACTAAAATGTTTTTGCTATTTCGTGCAATTTAAGATTCAGATTTTCGTGCAATGCGTACACTATCTTAATGTGCTTATGAGAACTTTCGCTCCATTTAGGGAGAAAGGAATGGTCTTATAACTCCGCTACGGCTTTCGACCCAGATGATCATTTGAAGGGACCAAGTCTGGTTTCAGACCCTCTTTCTTTACCTCCTTTTTGCTCCTCTCAGACTAGATATAGTAGCTTGCATTTTAAACTATAGCTGGGTTCGCTGCTACTCTTTCACATTTAAACATAATTACTCTAGGAATATGATAAAGACGAAACTTCAGTTTGAAGACTTCAGTGACGGGAGCACTTGTCAATTGGGAGAGACGAAAAGTGGGGTAATCGTGCACGATGAGAGAAGATCAACAAAATGTCAAAAAAAATTCGTGACACGAGACAACGTCATGTAAGGTTCAGCGAAATCTGACAACTGAATTGGAAACTTGGAAAACAGGCTTACTAATACCAAGAAGCAATATAGGGGAAAAGATGGAGGAAGAACGATGCTGGATGAAAATAATTTTAGCACTGTGCAAACTTGTAACTAATGTTGCGGAAAGGCTTTAAATAGAGTAATAAATTTGCTAGTAAACATGCTATTTACATAGTTATGCTGATATTATGCAACTGCTGAGGAACATTCAGAACTTGTAAACAAGTTAAGATTTGTGCGATGATGTCTAGAATGAATCACTGTGAAATACAACAAAACCGATTATATATATTAACTATATAATGTAAGTAGCTCGCCCAAGCGGGATAACTTGGCGGTTACAGTGGTAACTCCATATCCTAGGAGTAAAGTGACAATGTTGAACGTCTATGTTGAAGTACAGGATAATTTGCAGATCCGGTTCAGTGTTGGCATACGAGAAGAGTTGAGAAAGTTTCCGTGTTGAGCGACTGAAACCTAGCAAAGAGGAAAATATTGAATTTGGTTATTATTAGATTTGTGATCTTACACAGCCCAAAAACTTTCATTTTTTTGTCCATGCAATATTTGAAACTCAAGAAGCTACACAGCTAAATGTTCGAAGATCAAAGATATGACCTGTGAATAAATGCTCCAAAACTTTTAAGAAAGCCCGAAACATTTTTGGATCTTACACTGTGTACTCAGCAACAAAAGGTTTTAGTGCCTGGCCTGCGTTGATCTCTCTTGTAATGAGGTGACTGTGATAAGGGCGCTCCAAACTCAGCAACAGCCCCAAGGTGGGTATAGTGGGCTAGGAGGCCACAGATAAAGCGCTGGAGCTGTCACTACAGTGCAATGCAGCGAGTTAGTTCCCTGTGGTACTTGCATCTTGCCACTATAAGTCTTGCCAAAGGAAAAATACGATAGCAATGGTATTCCTTTAGTGGAGTCCTACTATATCTGGTAAAAGCTACCAAATGGTGTTTTTCATATACTCGTTTAGAGCGTGTTTTGTCTTTATTTTATACTATCGTATATATATTAGAAATTAATGTACTAATAAATAATATTGTATCGTGTAGAATGTTATCGCGAAGGTATAATGAAGAAGTTATGGCAAGTGTCAGTTGCTGGTTCGCAAATTAACATTGGTACAGTGGTAGACGAAACTCCTTCGTGGATCGTGGGCAGCCACACGGTCCTTATAGACAAGGAAGACACTCTTAAGGGCCCGCATTTAGTTTCTAGTTGCTTAGTAGTCCCCCTTGTCCCCCTTTTCAACTGTGCTGTCTGTAATTTGATAGTGTAGCAAATGTAACTCAGGAAGCATTTTAAATTTTTAAAGGCTGACAACATTGGCATCAACATCAGCTGTTAATCACGCAAGCAAAGCAGTATTATGAGTAACGTACTCTAAAACATAACTTTCTGTGTACGTACTGTAAAAGATACGTATTTTACATACTTGGGACAGGACAAGATCCATTGGGGGTATAAGGTTTGCATGCCCTCTAACCTTTTTGTAGAAGAACAGTTTTCCACAAATTTCAATTTTGAAAATTCAACTCCTTCACATGTGAAATGAGGAAGGGATGCAACCTCCTGGAAATAAAATAGCTGAAAGATTATGTCGTATTTTGGATGCTCCGCAATGACGTACACAGAGACTGGGACATTCACTACTGGTTACACACTCATTTTTTATTCTTCTGGATGTGAAACTGTTGTAGGTTAAAGTTGAAACTACAGTTATCGAAAGGACACAAAACAGTTGGATGACAGAAAACGTATGATGGGTTTCTCCACATTTTCACATAACAAGAGGGCAGTTGTTTGAGCTCGCAGTTGCGGAAATTGTACAATTTCTGTTTGTTAAAATCTACCAAGAAGCAGATCGAGAATCGCTTATCGATCTTCAACTGCTCTCAAAATAAACACTGAAATTGAATGGATCACAGTAGGTCGCTAGGAAGTGGTCAACCTTTACATCCGATTAAAGTAGGCCTTAGTTAAACTATGCACTTTGTTTAAATTATGACACCCATGAACTCAAGAGGAGAAAACCAAATATGTGTTCTTTTATTATCAACCTATAACGATATGGACTGTTCGGTGTTGGAAGCCATTGTAGCGAAACAGCCTGGCGTAGAATTAGCTATCCGAGAAGGATAAAAAATAGAACGAAATAGATCCACG
>JAAAKL020006955.1:3800-17417 GCA_010016065.2 Carybdea cf. marsupialis auct. non (Linnaeus, 1758) | reverse complement strand
CCAAATTTCTCTCTCTCGTTGGTATGGGACCGTAGCTTAGTGGAAAAGCGACGTGTTGCGCAATGCGGAGACCGTGGTTTCGATTCCCCGATTCCCTTTCACCTTCGAGGTTTTACAACAGAGATGTCTATAATCAGTCATTACACCATCAAAGGTAAGTGAGACCATATTGAAGAACTCAAGGATCTGTTAGGACACATTCTTCGGCTGTTTCCCTCGTAACCTTAACATCAAACCTTTCTGAATTTACAAGTAGTTATTTAATTCTATTTTGCTGCGTACAATCAGGGACGGGGGAACGAGGGGGCCATGGCCCCCTCCAAGATTTTTAGCTTTATCAAAATTGAAATAAATTGTGACAGACATCGTGTCACATTCACAGCAAAATATGCATATTGAGACACACAGCAGATTTTGCTTCTGCATACTGTGGAACGTGAACCCAGCGCACTTGGCCCCCCAACCTGCTTCACCTTCTCCCTCCCCTGACAATGTCCTTGGAATATCTAATGCCAACTTTCGTTTCTGTTTTCTTACACTGAGAGAAGCCATGTGCTTTTAATGATATCGACAACCTGATTTAGACAGGGGGTCTCAGACTTCCTCAGTGTGGATAGCATTACGCGTATTTTACGAGCGAAAGTAAGCAGTCACGATGCGATTAAGACAGTCCTTTTGTCATGAAAAAGAGTGAAAATTTTTTAAAGTTGGTGTTTGTTTGTATATTAAATCTGCAACAAAAAATAAAAAGAGATAATAAATGACCGACTGAAATGGTATAGATTTGAATCCCCTTCTAACGTTGACATACCACACTGACACTTGTGTTTCACGGTCGTTATTAAAGAGCATTAATATAATGGACAGTGCTACTATTTTTTCTTGTTTGCTTTAAAAGGAGCTCTTGGATGTCCCTGTCCTCTATACTTGTACGTGTATCATCTCTATTCTTACCTCGTGCAAACTTTTTTCCGAAATTTTATTTACTGACCATGTCATGACGTAGGTAGCCGCGATGTTTGCACGTGACCGAATTTTTTATGCGTCTGTTAACTACAGACTTTGGCGTAGGAGCTCTTCAAATTCAGGCGGGGCTTCTCCCTTAATGAAAAGTAAGGGGTAAAGTATTTGTCCTTCATTTGAGGCTTAAAGGAAAACGAATGAACGATTGACTGATTAAAATTCCAAAAGTACGGGCTTTCTGTACCTACTGGATCGAAAATAAATCTTCATTATCCACGTTTTGCTTTAGCACTTTATGGATTTCTATCCATTTTGACCGACTGACAGCTGTTTGTACCCGACGCCCTTTACCACTCCCCTCTTCCCGTCATCTACGCCTGTGGTTACGGAGAAATTTGCTATTACAATCTTTGGCGTCATGACACAGGTGGAAATTGACACATGCCTAAATATTAAACAGCCCATTGTTAGAGTACTATTGACTGCCAAAACATAAAATAAACTTGTTTGTTCAGATTTTAGAGCATAGTAAACACAGGACCGAGTCCAGAGACCTAAGTACATGCAATGTAAGATAAAATTCTATTGCCCGAAAACAGATTTACGTAAAGAGTTTTATCTGCTAAAGTTGTATCCTGTTCATAAATGTGTGCCATAAAGAGGAATTTATGACTTTGGCATTCGCAAATTTTAAAAACACAGCTTCAAAGTGGTCCTGATAAAATGTGGTATTAAGTAAGAGGATTTCAAAAGGAGTGACAATGTCATCCTTGAGATAACGAAAAAGAAGTAAAGCCCGACCGCCTTCTAGACCCCTCATTCTGGTAGGGTACTTCAATAGGGACTGACAACATGACGTCAGACTCTTTTCTGATTCCAAACAATTCCAGAACGTAGCATTGCTTTCATGTTAGTCATTCAAAGTAATTCTTTTCAACTCTTTTTTGGTGTGTGTGTGTGTTGAGTGGAGGGGGAACGGTTCATTGTAAAAACATGCAGTCTGCAGATAGGTCCTAAGCATATCGAAAGGATTAAAACTTGCAAGTCGATGGGAGGCTAAAATCGTAAAAACTTTGCTGCTCTGTAATCCTCTTCCAAGAATTATACGTTCTTCCAGAGATTTTAAAACACATAATCTCTGTGCTTCATAATCTCTGGCTCTTCAAATGTCTTTCAACTTCCAAGTCCATGAATCCGAATCAACCTAGAAGTTGTGACAGACTGGACCTGAAAGAAAATAGGATTAAGGCCCCAATAAAGGGAGCAAGGCCTCCCTTTAACCCACTTTTCATGTGTTAAGGAACCCTTAAGCACTGTAATATGCATGGAGCTATCTGGGGGGAGGGGGAGCTAACCAGTAGATCAGAGATTTACTGTTCAAAAGTTGGTTACATCTTATTCCTGGGCCTCCATCTCTAGCAGTCTCCAGGTCTGGTGGGAGCATTTAGGCTATGGTACCTCTTTTGGAATTCAAAAATTAAGCATGTTCTTCTTGGTAACTGTAAATCAATCTAATTTCTACTTGCAAGATTAAGTCAGAGTTGCTTTGAAGTATTGTGCTGTTTTTGCAAAAATACTTTTCCTTTTCTTCCCTAGCTTAGGAAAATCTGGGAATTTAATTCTCTTGTAACTATAAGCAGAATCAACTGGTAAGCTTAGCTAATGGGGCTTCACAGCAGTTACAACATACTATAAAGGGACACGGAGACAGTTGTATGAGAGAACCTGCTGCTCACTCACTGTGATCACAAAATTTGAATTGCCTTGGTTTTGGATCGTCTATTCCATGAGACTATTTTGTACTTGTACCGTGTTAGGTCTGCACTAATCACTGACTGATTGGAATTATATCTAGTTTGTACTCTATTGTAAGCCAGAGACATGTAAGATATATATAAATATCAGAATCACAACATCCACGGGTCTTCTGGTGCCCCCCCCTCCAACAGACACACACACACACTCCAGTCTTGAGAATGTTAAAGTCATCCAGTCTGGAAGGACGAATAGTTCTATATCCGCATAAAAAGGTGGGAAAGAACAGCAGTTGCCTGTCTTGAAATTGCTTTTGCCAATAGAATCCTCTTTGATTAGCTTCATCAACAAAAATGCAAAATTTACAGGATGAAATTCATTTACAACTAAATCACTGATATCAATTTAACGTACTAAAACACCATCATATTACTACTTTTGACCGCTTTATACGGGCCTCCCAGATTCTTTATTAACATCTTTGCTCGTGTTATGCGATTTCTTCATCCTGTTAGGGATACAGCTTCCGTTTTTCAGGACACGTTGAAAGTCTGGGTGGATGGCAGAGTAGATAAATACATTAATGGAGCTGTTTATAGTCTGCAAAAGCATAGTAACGGTTAAAACTACATCAATGATGTTCCTTGTATCCATGCTAAATGCCGATCCATAGTAATATGTATGGAGAAATATACAGCATATATATATTGGACAAACAAGCACAGCAAAAAGCACTAGCACTAAATAAAGAATTCTCTTCATCCTTAAGAACTCATCGACTTCCTCGTTGCGTTTAACCGATACTGAAGTTTTTCGAAAAACCCGTGACTGCTTGATAGCTTTCATCATTTTCTTGATAAAGTATGCCATAACTGTGAAAGCTATGATATCTCGACTTCCGAGAATAAAAGCATGAGCTATATTAAGTTCCGACATGTAGCTGTAATCTCTGCATTTTACGTTCGATTTTCCTTGGATTCCTCTTACAGACGGTAAAGTCGCAATGGCGGTTGCTATTACCATTCCAGCTGCCACCCCTGAGAAGATGAGTTTGTGGCAGACGCTTGCCTTCATTGGTGTAACGACAGCTCGATATCTATCATAGCGGATGATGATTAGCAAAGCTTGAGAAACAGTCACAGAAGTTGTAATAATAAGCGGTGTTGCTATGCAGCTGAAATACCAATAGTTTCCGATGTCAAAAAGTGCTGTCAAAGTCATAAGAGGAGGCACGGTTACGCTCACAATTAAGTCAGTGATACCTAATAACAGTAAAAGCAGCTCTGCGGTTTTTCTTGCTCGCCTCTTCAACCAGCCAAAGACGTACACAACTAGCGTATTTCCACAGATTCCTACCACCATCGCAAGGCAGTAGAAGAAGGTAATCACAACACCATAATTCTTGGATAACGAATGTTGAATAGCCGGATTATTCCGAGACGTCGTGTTTTCTGACATGATTTCTCTCTCTGCTTCTAGTGCACTCACTCAACGCTAATGAAAAAGTGGTGACTACGCCAGCTTGATTTAGAAGCACTCCATTCTTTTATCAATAACCTGAAAATTTTAGCTATACCAAGCTAACACGGAACCTGTTAGCTTGATTGTTCTGTTCTTACTGTACCGTGCATTTGGATGTTATCAAGAGATCTATGGATCTTTGGCGGTGTCTCCATCGTCGCCTGAGTAAAGAAAATACACATTGAACATGATTCAGCCAGTTTCTTGTAGACACAGGATTCAAGATCTGATTTGAATACATAGTGGTGCCAATGATGCATGAAACGATTTGAAAGGTCACTATGCTGAGTAGATGTATTATCGGCAAATATACACTCACTTTGTTACTAGCGGGAAGAAGATGGAACCATGGGAAACATTGCGCGTCGGGAAGAAACTTCTTCATCAGGGATTGCCTGATTATAGTTCGAAGGACATGAAATTGTAAATGTTTTGGAAAAGAGTAAATTACATTTTAAACAATTATGCTCCAACTACGTATTCTGTCCAAGGTTTCTATCTCAATAATAACTTTAATCATGCTGGGATTCCCCAACTTTGTATCATATCCATCCCATTGATAATGTGTTGGAAGCAAAGTATCAGAAATGTTGTAAGATTTGGTCACAAATCGCCTATTGGGCGGTTTTTCAATCAATGGCATCAGAGAACATCTTATTGGCGTCAATAAGATATTCTCTGGATTGGATTACCAAAAATCCATGATTTTCATCTCTGTTTTTGATGTTTTGGCGACGAATCTGAACCTTGAGTCCTAAACGTGAAGCAAAAAGGGCAGCTTTTGGCGAATTTTGTCAACGATTTTGGCAGCAAAGCACATGCCCAATCTAACAAAAATGGGTGCTGTAGATATCTGCCAGGACAACCAAGTTAGTTATGTACTTGATCAGGCAGTGGCCATGGTGATCGGTAGAATTACGACATTAGCTTCAATAGAGTACTTAAATATGACGTCATAATTTAATGAAACCACAATGTTGCACTTGCTGCATTTTTCTCTAGACACGGTGGTGAGTCGAACTTTCAAAATGATGCTTCCTTTAACGTCAAGACACGCCCTTTGAAAGTTTGAAATAGTTTTATCAAAACCTTGTTATTTGTACGCATAATACCTGGAATATGAAATTTGCAAGTTTCCCTAACCCTCGTTCCAAAATATTGCTAAGTTTAAAAAAGAGCATTTTGGAGACTTGCATGTCAGACCTTCCTGCTGCTAAGCGGAGAGGTCTAGAAAAAAAACAATACCAGGAATGGACATCCTTTTCATGTGGCAAGTGTCTTGCATGGTTTGTTCCGCTTTCACCGAAATTTAGCAAAACCGCAACTTCTATTTGTCCAGGATTAAATGTCACAACTTTTGGACACAGAAAAACTAATAGTACTTTTGTAACGACATTTCACATATCTAACAAGCTGTTACTAGTAGCTGGAAAGTGTCTTGAAAGTGCGCGAGCCTTAGGTCGTTGTGATTCGATTTTGGACAAGGAAAAAATTGTTTTCCTCTGCAAGATGTTTCTGACGTCATCACTTTAGGACTCGTTAAATTATCTATTCATGGAGAGGAGAGGATTGAACTCAATCCAATAAAGTATACCCTACTTCTTAATGTTACATGAAGTCGTAGAATATTTTCTTTATTTCAAGGAGTCCACCAACATTGAATCTAGATGTCACTGGGTTCTACATCTATAATTCCATAAACACTCTGTTTCGTGGAACAAGATGTATACGGTGAAGTGATTGCATGGAGCTTATTGATAAGATTCACGATAGCAGTGATGGTGGCCTGGATATGACTTCCGAATTTAAGAGCTGAATTTTAGTACAATGTATTTTTAAAATAAGAATACATAAGTCGGCACAAGCCTTACGATTCTTAACGATTAGTCAAAAATGAACCTTAAATAACCTTACATGATTCTTAAATTTCTCTTGGAAGGGAATAGTAACTTTGATGAGAGTTACGCCTTAAAACCGATGGCGGCGCAAGGAATCAGCGTCTTCGAGAGAAACTGGTAATGATGACACTGAATAAATACATCTGCTTATTCAAGAACCATAGAAAAAAGGTTCTGATACAAACTGTTAAACGTACAACCCACTAAAGACTTCAATTCGGGTGTGGCATGCGGAAGTCACAATCAACTTAAGTCTATCGCAATGTTTCGCACTTGTTCAACTGAAAAGCTAATATTATAACAGATTTATGGAGCGGAGTAGAAGAATAATTGCTAGAACTTTAAAATGATCAGATCTTATGAACCTGAACGTGATTCTTTAAAAATTCTTTAGAATGACGACTTTGAGCCTCGTCATTCTTGTACAAAGAATTCTTATAAAAAGACAGTGTACTTTAGTTGGACTGATTTCGTATGAACAAACAGGTATTGCGCTAAGAACTTCAATACAAAACTAATGTACAAATGGTATCAAAGCCAGCATGAAACGATGCAATCAAACGATGAGAAGGCAATTGTAGCCGAAGTTATAACCGTAGAAAGAACTCAAGCTCCCAAGATGAAAAGCAAGAGACGCTGAACGTAATGTTTTATTTTTTTTATTGTATTCACCCTGATCAAGGCCGAAGCCACTACTGGAAACGGGTTATTTTCCTTTGCGGATGATAATCAATTCATGCTTACTTTTCATGCTATTTAGTGCTTACTCTTTTTGCTATTCATGCATGTAGTCCGCCCCTCTGTTCTATGTCTCGAAACAGTTTCCCACTTCACGAGGGAAGATGACAGAGCACAGTACTTCCAGGGTCGAAAGATTGGGATAGGGCCTAAAAGCCGAAAGACACTATCTCTGCATACAATGAGGCGTGTGGACATGTTATCGAACGAAAGAACTATATTTCTGATTTGTTATCGCCGTGCTGTTCCTGGCATTGAGGAAACAAGTTGACCATGGGAGAGAACACAAAGAACACACACATTCGAAAGACGGCAATTGTAGACAGTAACGGACAAGAGCGTGCGGAAGTAGGCCGGAAACGTAGCTATCGGTATGATAATTTTGTTCGTGTTCTGGTACGTGTGGAATGCACCACAACTGCCACGCTATCAAGCTCTCGGATAAGTGATATCTTGGTGCGACATAGGTGGATGTTCACAAATTGTAACATAACTACCCTTTGGAGATCATTAGTACCTTCAGATTTCCATGCACGATAATTACCATACCGTTGTATTCAGGTTGAAGGAGTATCATTCAATACGTCACTTAATCACGTATTGTGTAGTTGAGAACATCCCCAAATGGCCACTTGACCAAAATGTATTCTGCTCCTTGTAAATACAGCTGCCGTAAAGACGATTTCGAAAAACCTACAAGTTATTTCATAATATAGAGTGTGGATGAGAGGCAGCTCAATGCAATCAAATGCAGTGTACTTGTGTTCACAGTGTTTGTTAAGCCTTGGCTTTCAAGGTAATCAGGCACAACCGAGCAAAAACGAGTCATTCAAATTGTAACTGAATGTTGGAAGTACGGAAAGTAAGGAGAACTTATGGCAGCTAACAATACATCTGCAAATGAAAAATTGAACGATCCCATAATTGATGATTTTAAAACTGCAGTAGTCGTTATATACTCGATAATCACCGTAGTAGGAGTCTGTGGAAATTTACTTGTTGTTTATGTATTTGGATGGCGGAAAAGGAAAAGACGGAAAAGGGCCGAGATGTTGTTGCTCTTGCTAGGAATCACTGACTTGGCTGTCAGCATCATTGCACCTCCATTTATGGTATATAATACACTTCTATTTCGTAAGAGGTATTGGTACATAAATAGCTGCATGGTTGGGCCACTCCTTACTACGATATCCGTCACGGTTTCTCAGGTATTACTGATTATTATCTGTTATGACAGGTATAGAGTGATAGTTACACCTATGAAGGCCAACGTTTGTCACAGATTGATCATCACTGGGGTGATTTTTGGAATCATAATAGCTATTGTCATTAGCATACTACCATCCATAAGAACAATCCAAGGAAATTCAAACAGAAGTTGCCGAGATTTTACTTACAAGTCGAACTATATCATAGCTCATGCCGGTTTACTGGGAAGTCGAGATGTGATAGCTTTTGCATTGATGGCTTACTACATCCGGAAAATGGTCATCGCTCTTAATCAGTCAAAGAAGTTTCGAAAGGGTTCAACATCCGGTAAACCCAGCGAAGAAGTCAACGATTTCTATGGTACAAAGAAGATCCTATACTTGGTGTTAGTACTATTTGCAGTGTTCGTGTGGCCTATAGATATATGCTATGGTTTTCTCCATACGTACTACTACGGTTCCCCGTTTAGAGAAGATGTAGATCAGTTGATTTAAACGGTGTTATTTATTGCCTTGACATTGCAAACGATGAACAGTTCCGTCAATGTATTTATCTACTCGGCCATACATCCAGAATTTAAGCTTCTTCTAAGAAATATGTGGAGCTCAATACGTAAATATTGCATACAATCGGATAACCAGGCGAGCAACATCACGTTAGAGTGATTTTACTGACAAAAATGTGAAAAATGCCACTTACTTATTGTATATATCCTAAGGCATAAATCATTGAATAGAACGGTAGAATTGATCCGTAGAATTAGATAGTTACGTCTAACCTTGCCCTTCAATTCATTGCCTGGAGTAATTGACTCCTGATATGCTTCTAATATCAAAATACTTTGGCAAGGCCACTGTTAGCAGCGTTTCACAATTTTTGTTGATAATTTTGTTCACTTCTTCTTTGAGGTGTATCCAAAACGGTCACATCAAAGTTCTTTGTTGAGGTTTATACTGGGTTTGTATGCGTAGCATTCAATGTAAGTCGTGAATGGGAGCTTCCGCTAAATGCTTATACAGGGATAATAGTGCATCGATATGGAGTACGATTATTACCCTGTTTAAGCTATATTTGTGACTCGTGTCGGCTACCCATGCTAGGCCCTAGAATGATCCAACTTTGCGATGTCAGCACTTGACGCGGTTCAATTTAGCATAGTTTTCCGAAATGGGTTATGAACAGCTTGGAAGATCAAAAGCAATATAGGAACAACTCAGACGGCTAGTGCAAAGTCTCTAATTTAGTTAGGACATGCGCTGTTTCAACTTTATTTCAGCGCACCAAACTTTACAACGCTAACGACTCTCTGAGGGGCACTCTGTCAAACCATGCTGGTGACAGGAACTTTACCTACTTGACGAACCACTACAAAATCTTTCTTCGTTTTACGAGGTCTAAAAAATGTAAAGCTCCAAACCTGAGGCACAATCAAAACAAACCTTATGTCATGTCTTTAGGAAGAGCCAATTATCATGTAAAAATAGGTCTCTATTATTGGTTGATTTTGAAAATTTAGGATCTCGTTGTACTCCTTAACTCCTTGTTGTCACATCTAAAAGACCAAAGATACGACATGGAGACAGACATAGTCTTTGTAGTAAACAAATTGGGAGGGGGTGGCGTAGGAAAAAGGAGCACATTGTAACACCTATGACCCATTCAATACCTTTCCCTAGTTGATGAAAATCTGGGAACTCAATTCTCTTGCTATCATACGCAGAGTAAACTGGTAATCGTAGCTAATGGTGGTTCATAGTTGTCACAACATACTATAAAGAGACACCAAGACAGATGTATGAGAGAACTTGCTGCTCACTCACTGTGATCACAAACCTTGAATCGCCTTGCGTTTGGATCTCTATCTGTCGTCTATTCAATGAGATGTTTTCGTTCTTGTACCTTGTTGGGTCTGCACTAATCACAGGCTAATTGGAAATCGATCTAGTTGTACTCTATTGTAAGACAGAGAGATTGAAGATATGTTAGTATCATTACACCCACGGGTCTTCTGGTGGCCACCTTCCCCCCACTACACACACACACACACACACACACAGACTCAAACACACCCCAGTTGTGAAAATATCAAATGAATGTTTATGAATAGCTCCATATCCGCAAAAGAATGTGGAAAAGAACGGCAAGGTACCTTTCATCAAATTGTTTTTCATTAAATAAAATGCCAAAAGCTTTGTTATTGGTACAAAACTGCATGAAATCGAGAAAACATGCTAGTACTGAAAAGCTACTTTCGTCTCCCACTCATCAGAGTACAAAGTCGTCAGAATTGAGATTAAGAAGAAATCAATGAGACGTATGCCTAATTGTGTTTGAAAAGTAACGAATCAAACTTCTGACTGCTATTTCGTGCAGTTTTAATAGAATACCCTATGATCTGATTCAGAAAACACAAATGAACGAAATACAGGATAAGATTCATGTACTACCAAATACAAAAAATAGAAAAAACAGCCACGTGTCTTCTGGTGGCCACCCTCCCTTTCCCCTCCAAACACACACACACACACACTCCATTCCTTAGAATGTCAAGGTAATCCAGCCCGGAAGGACGAATAGTTATATGTCCACATAAAAAGGTGAGAAAGAACGGCAGTTGTCTGTCTTGAAATTGCTTTCGCCAATACAATCCTCTTTGATTTGCTTCATCAAACAAAACTGCAAAATTTACAGGATGAAGTTCACTTACAATTATATTACTGATATCAGTTTAGCGTTGTAAAACAGCAGTACATTACTATTTTTGACCGCCTTCCACAGCCATCCTGGTTGATTTTTTAAAGTCTTTGCTCGTATTATGCGATCTCTTCATCCTGTCAGGGATGCATCTTGCATTTTTCAGGAGACGTTGAAAGTCTGGGTGGATGGCAGAGTAGATAAATACATTAACGGAGCTGTTTATAGTCTGCAAAAGCATAGTAACCATAAAAACTACATCCATGATGTTCCTTGTATCTATGCTAAATGCCGATCCATAGTAATATGTATGGAGAAATATATAGCATATATCTATTGGACAAACCAGCACAGCAAAAAGCACTAGCACTAAATAAAGAATTCTCTTCATCCTTAAGAACTCATCGACTTCCTCGTTGCGTTCAACAGGTACTGAAGTTTTTCGAAAAATCCGTGACTGTTTGATAGCTTTCATCATTTTCTTGATAAAGTATGCCATAACTGTGAAGGCTATGATATCTCGACTTCCGAGAATAAAAGCATGAGCTATATTAAGTTCCGACATGTAGCTATAATCTCTGCATTTTACGTTCGATTTTCCTTGGATTCCTCTTACAGACGGTAAAATCGCAATGGCGGTTGCTATTACAATTCCAGCTGCCACCCCTGTGAAGATGCGCTTATGGCAGACGCTTGCCTTCATTGGTGTAACGACAGCTCTATATCTATCATAGCAGATGATGATCAACAAAACTTGAGAAACAGTCACAGATGTTGTAACAATCAGTGGTGAAACAATGCAGCTGAAATACCAATAGCTTCCGATATCAAAAAGCGCAGTGAAAATAATAAGAGGAGGCACGGTTACGCTCACAATTAAGTCAGTGATACCTAATAACAGTAAAAGGAGCTCAGCAATTTTTCTTGCTCGCCTCTTCAACCAACCAAAGACGTACACAACTAGCGTATTTCCACAGATTCCTACCACCATCGCAAGGCAGTAGAAGAAGGTAATTACAACGCCATAGTCCTTGGATAACGAATGTTGAATAGCCTCATCATTCCGAGACGTCGTGTTTTCTGACATGATTTCTGTGTCTGCTTCTAGTGCATTCAACGCTAATGGAAAAGTGGTGACTACGCCAGCTTGATTTGGAAGCACTCCATTCTTTCATATAGTAACATGAAAATTTTTGCTTTACCAAGCTAATGCAGAATTTGTTATGATTGTTCTGTTCTTGCTATACCGTGCATTTGGATGTTATCAAGGGATCTAAGGATCTTTGGCGGTGTCTCCATCGCCGCCTGAGTAAAGAAAATACACATTGAACATGATTCAGCTAGTTTCATGTAACACAGGATTGAAGATTGAATAGGATTTGAATGAGTTACGAAACTTGTTATTACGACATTAATATTTAATATTTAACCAGCTGTTACTAGTAGCTGGAAAGTGTCTTGAAAGTGCGCGAGCCTTACGTCGCTGTGATGCGATTTTGGACAAGGAAAAAGGTGGCTTCCTCTGCAAGATGTTTCTGATGTCATCACTTTAGAACTCGTTGAAACAATCTTTTGATGGAGAAGAGAGGATTGAACTCTATCAAAAAAGTGTACACTATTTTCATAATGATACAAGACGTTGTGGATTTTTTCCTTTATATCAAGGAATCCACCAACATTGAAACTCGATGTCACAGCGTCCTTTATCTATAATTCCATTAACACTCTGTTTCGTGTAACAAGCTCTACACAGTGAAGTGATTGCATGGAGCTCATTGATAACGTTCACGATAACAGTGATGGTGGCCTGGATATGACTTCCTAATCTCAGAGTTAGCTGAATTTTAGTACACTGTATTTTTAAAATGAGAATGACATAAGTTGGCACAAGCGTTATGATCCTTAACGATTAGTCAAAACTGAACCTTAAATATCCTTACGTGATTCTTCAATTTCTCTTGAAAGGGAATAGTGATTTATAGCACAGAGCAAAAGAAGAATTGCTGAAACTTTAAAATGATTACATATTATGAGTCTGAGGGTGATTCTCAAAAGTTTTTAAAAATGACGAATTTGAGCCTCGTCATTCTTGTACAAAGAATTCTTTTTAAAAGTGTACTTCAGTTGGACTGATTTCGTATGAACAAACAGGTATTGCACTAAGAACTTCAATACAAAACTAATGCACAACTGGTATCAAAGCCAGCATGACACGATGCAATCAAACGATGAGAAGGCAATTGTAGCCGAAGTCATAACCGTAGTAAGAAATCAAGCTCCCAAGATGAAAAGCAAGAGACGCCGTCCCCGATTTTCGTTCTTGTATCTTGTTGGGTCTGCACTAATCACAGGCTGATTGGAAGTCGATCTAGTTGTACTCTATTGTAAGACAGAGACATAACAGAATTATCAGTATCAATACAGCCACGGGTCTTCTGGTAGCCACCTCCTCTCCCACAACACATACACACACACACTCCAGTCTTGAAAAGATCAAAGTAATCCAGTCTTAATAGAGATGAATAGATCCAAATTAGCATAAGAAAGTGGAAAAGAACGGCAAGGTGCCTTTCATCAAATTGTTTTTCATTAAAAAAAATGCCAAAAGCATTGTTATTGGTACAAAACTGCATGAAATCGAGAAAACATGCTAGTACTGAAAAGCTACTTTCGTCTGCCACTCTTCAGAGTACAAAATCGACAGAATTGAGATTAAGAAGAAATCATTGAAACTTATGCCTAATTGTATTTGAAAAGAAACCAATCAAACTTCTGACTGCTATTTCGTGCAGTTTTAATAGAATACCCTATGATCTGATTCAGAAAACACAAATGAACG
>JAAAKL020006954.1:0-17418 GCA_010016065.2 Carybdea cf. marsupialis auct. non (Linnaeus, 1758) | reverse complement strand
TGAATTGTCAAATTTTTATGTGCAACATTTCAACGTGTAGCGTCTCTATACATGATCGTATGCCTATTGCTGTATCAAATCTACATGAGACTAAATCACTTTTACTGCTAGCAATGATAAAGCCCACAATAAAAGAAAAAGCTAGAATGGTACTGTGAATGCAAATAGAAAATAAAGAATTGAAACTTAAAGATGTGGGATTAAGAGGTGTGGTCAAGTAAATAGATACTTCATTAAACATATTCTTGTCAGCTTTCCTAGGCCATTGCAGATTATGAATGGTGCCTTGAACAATTTCCATTAGTAGCATGAAATTGAAGCCTTTTACTTAGACTAAGCCTTAGATTTTACTTTTTGGGAGTAACAAGGGACAATAAAGTGACCTGCTAGAAGTGACAAGGAGATTACTGGAAACATTATGGCGAGCGTTAGCATAGACTGATATGTTCTACTGAACGACAAGTTCCTCGGAGTATACCTTTTATTAGAGCAGAACACTGTAACCAATTGCAAAATTTGCTCAAGTCGCGTGTGCAACTGCGGCTACATTCATATCATCCTTTCCGTATTACTAACTGTTAATACATAAAGTATTTAAGTGTGACGCCATGATTTAAAAACATCATTCACTGCACTCTTTTTCGTTGATAAAGAAATTCAAGCAAAATTTGTGGGTGATATATTGTAAAAACATCAAGGTACGCCCTTTAAAAACTTTTAAAATTGCCGTCAAATAGTCTTTTTATTTGAACTCTGTTAATAATCTTATGAACTGAGGAAAAGTAACGGAGTTCCAATGAATTCTTTATTATTCAAAAACATGACAAGTTTTAAACTGGTTTGTGCTCACTGCGCTCCTCTTTATTGATAAAGAGACTCAATCAAAATTTGAGAATATGCTAAACAAACACCAAGATAAGTCTTTGTATTTAAAACCTGTTCATAATCTTATGAGCTGCGCAAAAGCAGCAGAGTTTAATTGAGACCTTTACAGATTTAAAAGGGCGTTACTCGTATTTTGGATAAGACTTGAATGCAATGTTTTGTGTACCGATGTTCAATTTTTGATTTCGTCGTAAAATGTTCTTAAAAAAGCCATCATTACGCAGTGTATTTTTTGTCTATACCTTGTCACAAAAAATTCCTTCCTTTTGAGAATTCGTTCATCTGATGCGGAATGGGTAATTTATTGCAGTGCAGTCAACATGGTAGCATACATATCTGGAGTCGATGGCAGACAATCAGCATCTCTGAATTTATAATGCAAAGTAAACAAAACAGGATTTCTCTGGGCGTCCTTGAGCTTAACAGGATGATTTACTTAAATGTTGGCCGGCAGGTACGTGTAAAGATCAAAAGGGTAGTAAGAATAACCAGTACAAAAGTTTGTATTGGCTTTACTGCTTGAAATCATACGTATTTTTACAACGACAAACCGTTACTCAAAAGCAGGTTACTTAAATCAATACTTTTGACATTGATTTACTCTAATCTTAAGCATGTAGATAACGTTAAATAGCGAAATCATTTGTCAACCAGAGACACTTATTTTGCACCATCATCGGTCTGGTTCTATGCAATGTACGATATTACTCAACTATACTTTGCAAGGAACCAGAATGATGAGAGTGCAACGAAACGAGTCTCTGGGTGACAAATGATTCCTCTATTTAAGGTTATCTACAAATGTTGCAGTGCCAAACATCTCTTCTAATCTTAAGCAATGAAAATCCCATGAAGGTGGTAATAACAACAGAAAATAGTCACATTAACAAATCTGTAAAACAGCACTGAACGAAGGTGCAATAAAACTATCTGAAATGGTCCTCTACTAAAGAGTATCAAGTACTACCTGTTTGTTTCAGTGCAACAAATAAATCAGTCTCTACTAAGGAGTATCAAATGTTATTTGTTGGTTTCAGTGCAACAATCTCTACTAAGGAGTATCAAATGTTATTTGTTGGTTTCAGAGCAACAATCTCTACTAAGGAGTATCAAATGTTATTTATTTGTTTTAGTGCAACAAATACTCTGTACTAAGAAGTATTAAATGTTATTTGTTTGTTTCAATGCAACAGATAAATCAAAGCAAGTATGCATGGACATTTTACAATAACTAACAATCGAGTACCAATTAGGCAATATTACTCAAGACATAGAAACGAACAAGATAACGTCCTTACATGTAACCTTCACTATGAACGATGTTGAATTTTTGGTTCCAAACATATTTGTGGCAACGCAATAGTATTCTCCTTCATGGTTTCTTGTTATTGGTGCAAATGAAATTTCCGCTCCCGAATATTGGACGGGGGAGTTGATCTTGATCCAATTATATGTTGGTGGAGGATTTCCCTCTGCTGAGCAACGAATAAATGCAATGTTTCCTTCTGCTGTGTCTCTCGCTTGAGTATTGTTAACAACAGGTTTCTTTAAATCTACAAAGAAATAGAGTAGCAAGAATTATCCAGGATGTGGAGACAAGACATAATCTTTACGGTGAACGTGGCGCTTTGTTCAACAAAAGTGCTACTGATGAACGTAAGAGCTTTAGGTAAGTCAACCATATCGCGTCAGGAAGTGCTCCTATTGCACAATCTTCATACTTGCCCTTGAAAATGCTAACTGACTGTTGGTGCCGGCTGCTGACACATGATTGTAGTAGGAGTGATAAGAGCAGTAGTGGTAGCTGAAATAGATATGCAATGCAATAAAATACAATTAAAGTTTTAAATACTTTAATACTTTTCGACTCAGTTGGTGCCATAGATGGTAGATGTTTATCATGTCGTGACTCATAGTCTTTTTCTGAGCTACGTTTTGAGAGATACTTCTCCCATATTCAGTTTGAAGAATCCTCGCTAAACGTAGCTTAAAAATAGACTACGACTCACGATATGATAAACATCTACCATTTATGTACAATTAAATGTTTATGGTCTGGAGAAATTTGAAGTTGCTTGTTATCCACGAGGGTAAGAAACAGTAGCAGACACAATAAGATTAAAAATGATTTCATAATCATGTTTATCATTAATTTATTATTATTTAGTAAATTACCTTCTAAATTTTTATGCACCTGCTTCCACCAGAGCTCAGTACTATGACTTGTTAACTTCAAATATAGATAATGTATGAATGCATTATAAAATGTTTTCATTGTTAATACCAGCACAGTTTTTGCAATGGCGTGCAAATCCACCTGAGAACGTTATATGTTCTTTTTAAGGAAACAAATGCACGCAACGTGTTGAATAGTGGCACGGTGGGCTTTCATGCTTCTAGTACATCTCTGCATTTTCTGTCATGCCTTTATTCCATTTATAAAATTTGCATTCATTATTGATGATGTATTTCTTTATCAAAATGATTAGGCGTTTACATGTGTTAAAGAAGCGGTGTGTATAAAAAAGTTGAAGTGCGTTTTGCCGACTCTTTGGACGTGCAATGACGTGTTATCAAAGGTGCATGTCCTGTTTCTTTGATAAACACTTAAAGTGTAGAGAGGTGGAACAGCGAATCATTCTTGCCTGCGTAAATGGTAATCAGTATCTTTAACATATGAGCATTACTATCTATTGTGTGCAATTCACATCAAACACGTTTTTTCAGCATATTGAAAATCGTTTGTAGACGCTGGAATGTGCATATCAATGGTATGCTATTTGTCTTATTATTTCAGTAATGCATATTGAGAAAACATTGTCAGTCAAAATTTCAGAACAATATCTTGATCAAATGTTGCGATACACGCTTTCAAACGTTTAAAAACTCCAATCAAGTCTTTTTAATCGATGAATAAAATGGAAAGGACTCAAAACGGCTAAGCCATGCCTGATACAGTTCCGGATCAAAGAGATACAAAGACTGACGTTAAAATATAATCGATCTAAAACAAGAATCTGTCAAGAACGGCACAGGAACACTTTAATGTATTTCATACATATAAACTTATATTTCGGCTAGTCAAGCTAGACTTCTGCAGAGTTGTTGACAAAATACTCCTGTGCCGTTCTAGACTGATTTTTTGTTTTAGATCTTTTAAATTGAATCCACTTCATTAACTTATATACTGAACCAAATCAGCAGTGTTTTCTAAAGAACGTTCAAAGATTTAAATGGTCATCATTTACTTGGATTGAGCCTGGAATATTTCGTAATTATGAGAAATTTACTATGTTACTGATTTTGCTTGCATGAAAGTATTCTCAAAGACGTAGGTCTGAAGTCGATTTTAGATGCAGTCTGCATATTTAGGAGAACCTAGTAGTGTATTCACTCGTACCGCTCCTCTTGCTAGAGCTGCTCCTTATCTGGCGCTCTCTATTCATTTTTGTTCAAGAGAGGAAGGGGATATGCTGCTATAAACTTATTTAGATCTGATATTCTAACTAGTCACACATATAAAAGCAAAATATTTAGACTTATTAGTTGTTAAATCAATCATTTTAAAAATAAAAAAGCACTATCAAGTGATACACGATACACGATACACGATACACGATGCACGATGATAACATAATGTGTTTGCTTTAGTCATATTGCCAAAAGCACTGGTAGTTAACAGCCACAAATACTTACAAATCACATCTATATGTATAGCATTTGATTGCTGTTCATCTGCCGAGTTTCTTGCTTCACATGTATACGAGGCAGTATCATTCTTAGTCGCTGATGAAACAATAAACTCTGCTGCAGTTGATGGGAGAAGTTTGAAATTCTTATACCATTTAAACGTTGCATTCGGGTAGCCTTCAACTGAACACTTCAAAGCAAACGATGTACCATTTCGAACGGTAGTACTCACGTTGACAGACAGCTTTGGTTTGGTGAGATCTAAGAAAAGATATAAACAAATTGTCTCATTTGCTGCAGACATTTGAAGGAAAACAGAGTTCTCCTCTCTAATAGAGGAAACTGCTTGAACTGCTTCTAACTGCTTGAACTGCTTCTAACTGCTTCTAACTGCTTGAATAGAGGAAAATATTAGTTTGGGAAGCCTAAAGATGATAAACAAATTGTCTCATTTGCTGCAGACATTTGAAGGAAAACAGAGTTCTCCTCTCTAATAAACTACTTGAATAGAGGAAAATATTAGTTTGGGAAGCCTAGAGATGATAAACAAATTGTCTCATTTGCTGCAGACATTTGATGGAAAACAGAGTTCTCCCTCTACTAGAGGAAACTGCTTGAACTGCTTCTAAATGCTTGAATAGATGAAAATATTAGTTTAGGGAAGCCTAAAAATGGTAAACTATTATTTATAATCATGTATAAGTGTATCAAAGGGTATAATTTAGCGTAAAACAAGACTTAAATTGTTGTTGGGCTCAGTGTCTATCAAATTGAATGTACGTTTTCGTATGGGGAACAAGGGGTCTTTAAGCTGATGCATGAAAAAGGATTTTGACAAATATTTTGAATAAACTTAAGAAGCTTGATGTTGACATGTGAATGGACTGGAAGAAATCTTTAATAGAGAAACGAAAGCACCGAAAAATTAATTTGTTGGGATAGATGCTTTTCTTATTTTATATTTGTTTTAGAGAGTTCCTACTAACAGCCTCCTAAGATCCAGGTCTAATCTAAGTCGTCTCTGCGTTGACCTCATTACCTTTGGACGACGTCTGTAAACATTTATAGCAGATGTGATAATAAATATTTAAGAATGAAAAACGTTCGTAATTACCCCCAAAACATAATATAGTACGCAGCCGTGTCATCTTGTTAGAAAAAGCATGGTGCACAACACGCTTCCCATTATATCTAAATTGCATAAAATTGATCAGTAGACAATCATTAGCAGAATATGTTAAAAAATCCAAAATATTAACGTCGAAATGACATCAGTTAGAGGTTTACAGTAGAAATCAAATTATGTTTTATTTGCGAAAAAGATGATATCAGATGCAAGACCCCATTTATACAAGAACGGATCCATCTGGGAGAGGATCCATTTGGATCCGTACTCGTCTTTGCAAGCGTTTATAGGGGTACGGATCCAAAATTGACATGTGTGTAGATGAGATCGGATCCTTTTACATCCGCTTGAAAGCGCATGCGTGGAAACAATTTTTAAAATTGGGCTGTAAGAGTAGACCTGCTCAAGTTGTTCGATTTGTAATCTGATACTACTTTAAGGAGAAGAGCAGTCTCCTCATCCGTCCAGTTGGAAACTGTTCTTCCCTTTGTCTGATCAGTTGCCATAATCGATTTAAATCATGAGTGGTAAAACTTTACGTTTTATTCCTTGTACTGAGTTTTGTTTTGATTGAGATGTTTTGCACATCAAATTTGGAGCCAAAATAACGGTAGTCCATTTGGAATATAACTCATACTGGAAATTTTGTAACCTCAATTTCGATCAGATCCCATTTCGATCAGATCCCATTTGGATCCGATCCCATTTGGATCCGATCCCATTTGGATCCGATCCCAAGCGTTTACACGAGACCTTTCTGGTACCAGAGCCAAACGAGACCTGTATTCAAAGCGATCCCAAAAGAGTACTGATAGCAGATCCAAATGGGATCGGATCCACTAGGTCTCGTGTAAGCGCAAGGCCGAATTAAACTAAAATTAGAAAAAGATTCAAACATGCATAAATTGATGATAAATATATATGCCAATCTCCAGCAAAACAGAAGCTAGGGAGGAAGGCGTAATCAAACTAGACGATGTCGGTGGCAGTAATGACGTGTAGTGAAGAAAAAAAATGACGATAAGAAAATTGGAAGGGGAAAAGATAATATAGAGTATCTGAGAAAAACATAACTATAAAATTTTACAATCAATTGCTCATAGAATGTTAGCGTGTTGAAGTCGTATAAAAATATTTGAAAGGCAATAGAGCAACGGAAATGTTATTCTATATTGCGTTGATTTCAAAAGAATGAATTCATAAGTCAAAAGCATGATGCAAAATCTATTCTCTTGTCACCACATTAGCTTCCATTATTTCACCAACGAATATCTGCCTGAATCTCTGTACAATTTTAAGGCATCTCCTAGTAATGTAACTTAATCATGGAGGGACTGGCATTCAGTCCATCATTCTGTTCGGAACCCATTGAAAGTTATAAAAACTGTCGGGACTTTTGTTTTGGACAATACCCAGTATCAAAAGGAAGAAAGAACTCTATTCTATGTAAAACAAAGAAAAATAATATCAATTTGACTTACACCTAACTGTTGCTTTTTCAGATATTGATTCTTTCGTCCAATCCATATTATGAATTCTGCACGCGTATGAATGCGTATGATTGGCCTGGACATCTTTTATATGCAACACCTGCTGATCGTCATCCATTGCCATGCCATCTCTAAGCCACGTGTAAAGAACATCTCGCCTATGTGTTGCATTACATATGATATTGAGGGTTGTGCCTTCCACTGGCTCGTGAGATGGATGAAAGATTAAATTCGGAGGGTCAGCATCTGGGAATGAAAAAATTCGAAATATTGACCTGTGAACAGACCTAATTTTTGTAAGTTCTATGTTACATTTAGAGAGACAATTTACAATTGTTTAAAATTTTGTGTTGAAAGGTGCGCTGGTTTTTCAGAGACACTGGAGGCGAGAGTAACTCTTAGAACTATCTTGAAATGAGAGCCTGAGATAATTGGGGGAGGGGGAGGGGGAAGGGAACTTGCAGAAATGTATTAGCTTGGACTGCCTTCAATATCTATAACTAATGTCTATAATTATCTACACAAAAAATGTCAATTCTGATTAGAATATAAGTTCAGAATCTTACATATCTGTTGGATGCTACCTTATTAAAAGATTCCTCCATCCATCCATAAATACACCAATTAAGGAATCTATCAACCGATCGTGTAAAAGTTTTTGAATCCAAATGAAAACATGGCTTTCGGCTATTGTATCTCAAAGCAAACTTTATTGCCAAAAAGAAAAAGGCGGTTCGTCTATTTAGTATTGGATAATAGAAATGTTGTTACTTACAACTGACGTCAAGGTGCACTGTGTTAGAGCTATAGCTTGTTACGACATTACTGACATAACAAGTGTAATTTCCTGTCTGGTTCCTGTGAATCAAGCCCAAATCTAGTGCAGAGGAAGACTGACTTGGTATCTGATTACCATTATACAACCACTGGATATCAGCTCTTGGATTAGCATCGATGGCACAATCCAAAACAATGTGTTTCCATTCCTTTTCATAATAACCCAATTCCGTTGTGATGGTAGGTTTTCGCAGGACTGTTTGCAAGTTAAAGAAATAAAAAACATTACATGATAAAGTGTTAGGAAAATTTAAAGACATGATATGAAATATTTTCTGCACGTTTAAGAGTAATAATTATTTGAAGTGAAGTGATATACAATAAAAATACTGTGATGAATGAGAAAATATGTACCCGTTGACTGAAATACCTACCAACAATGGCTATCAAACTGCGATCAACAACTATCAAAGTAAATTAGGAGTTGCGAATAGAATGGAAATAGGACTTATTTTACATACAGACACCTTCCAACTGCTGACAGGACAATCTTACTCCTACCCCGAGACTGAAGAAATACACGTCACTAATATTTTAGCATAATTGACTAACCACGTGATAGGCAAGTGCTAACCTACGTTTTTCACGAAGATAAGAAGAAATAGATACACGAGTTAAAACTTACATTCTCTTACAATTTTCCTACAATTATCATGCTTTTACAATGGCACTTAGTACTACAAATTTAACGCCAACAACAATAAGGACTTAATTATTGCATAAAGTTGATATTAAACAGACTAAAGCGAAGTGCTGCAATCACGTTGTCATCTACATGTCTCGTTTCCTCAGTAGTGCCTCAAAGAAAGGTTATTACAGCAAACTTTCTAGTACTCTGCTTGAAATTAAGCCTATAATCAATAATATTTTTCTTAACTTTAATGGAAAAAGGCTGCTTTAGCTTGGTGCAAAACTAACATGTTAACGAAGGTTCGCATTTTTACCTTACACTACTACCTTTCTTTACTTGTAAATCGAGGATTTCAATCGAACGTAGTGTAGCTTGGTATACAATAGACGAAGTGCAGAGATAACTTGGAAAAGTAAACGAAGAAGGTGATTTGTAGGCAATGAAATTAAATTCCCTCTGGTCTCCGTAAGAGGATTTGTAACTCTACTTCATTCAGTTAACGGCCTTATAAAAATTGATTTCAATAATAACATCAAATCATCATCAGCCTCCTTTATGAAAACGTCAAAAAATAAAATGAAAATGAGGTTAACGACGCTATTGCTTGACTACTTTGATGTTAAAGTGTACTGTACTTACACAACACGTCTATGTCTACGGTGGAAGAGTTCTTTCTGCCAGCAACATTAGTTGCAAAACAGTGGTATTCTCCTGCTTTTTCCGCGTGTATTTGTTTAATGGTGAGCACACTTTCACTGTCTGCAAGTAAATTGCCGTTCCTGTACCATTGAATGAGAGGAAGAGGGTTGCTCCTCACTGTACAGTTTAAGGTGATATTATTTCCCTCTATGATTGTTGTGTTACTGTTTACTTCTAAAACTGGACTGTCTATAACTGCAACGAATGAAAAACAATGAACCTATAAATTACAAGTCAAACCATTACTTTCCAAATAATTCAACAAGTAGATATTCTAAAAACATTGTACAATTTATAATAGGAAACGAAAAAGATGTCATAGGTATGTAAGTAGTGGTATAGAGTATTCAAGCAGAATTCAAGCGCTCATTTTACGCACATATTTTTAGGAAAAATATGACCGGTATTAGCAGATATCATTTGGGTTGGATTCCAGCACCTCTTTGGCAGAACGTGACCAAGCCTATTTCATCTAAATGCCTTGCTTTGATGAGGGAGGGGTAGATATTTTAGGGCCATTTCCCTATTTCCAATTACGTGCCACCTTTGACCTCAAAAGTGTTAACTTTTTCTCATATTTATGTATTTTGGAGAAAAAGATTCTAAATTACGCCTTTTCAGCCCATTAGACTGAATATCGATGGTATTTAAGGATCAAATCTATACGTACAAACCAACAATATAACAAAAAATTGTCAACAAAAAGCAATTATTTATGAACTTAAAAATTAGATAATTCAACTTCCTTTGCTGATGGCCAAAAATACTTAATTTTACGCAATTGTTGGTCTTTCATTTATAATTTTAAAAGAATTTAAAGACGATGGTTAGTTTTTCTGGGATGCGGTAAGAGGAAAGCACCGGTCTGGCTTGGCCGTAAACGGGTGTATTCCTTTCAAACAAGTAAAAGTGAGGGACTTTGTTTACCCTCTAAAATTGCTTATGTACTGAGTTACTGTTTAAGAATACATTTTACGTACTTATCACCAAAAAGGCCTTGATAATAGTTTGTTATTAGACTGAATAAAATTTTGTACTTCACTTACACTGTACATCAATGTAAACTTCAGACGTTTTTGATCCAAAGTCATTCATTGCTGTAAAGTCATATACTCCACTGGAAGATCTCTGGATATTTGTGATGCTAAGCAGAGAACCACTAATTACTAGCTGTCCATCTTTCATCCATTTGTAAGTAGCAGATGGTAAAGCTACAGCAGAGCCGCTTGCAGTTGCTGTTCTTCCTTCGATAACTTTATAAACCTTTCCTTGATTGATTATGGGCTTGTCCAAATCTATAAATACAAATATGTACACAATGGGTAAATGAATTTCCATGCCGACAAGCAAATTAAAACAATTGATTCATTGTCAACCGTGTATCTTTTCGGCCATCTTGGTATTTCCTTCAAACTGTTTTACTCTCATGTATTATTCTCACTTCAAAACGACATATCCAACTGTTCTTTCAGTTAGTTTACAAATCATACTAGATCTCGAGCCTGTCTCACATTTAAGCTATAAAATTTAAGAGGTTTCTATCATGGGGACGTTTTTCAAACTGTTTCATTGTTACGATATTAACTGAGTCTGGTACAAAGATGGGAGAGCGGAAAAGTAGGGAGTACAATGTTAATAATGATCAGAAAGACCATCTTACAGTAAACTCAGAGATTCCTTCTCATAACTAAATAGTTCGCTCTATTTCCTACTCAAGGAGGAATCAAACCGGCCTTGCATTTCAAGACAAAAAGAGAAAAATAGAATTGAGAGCTGCTCATCTATCAATAGGCTTTGGGACGTCCCTTGTTACCCAAAGATCTTGTGGGACGCCAAATCACAGCGCGATTGACGAACTGGAGTAAAACAGACAGGTAGGGTGAAAGAGTTTCCTACAATTGCAGTGTAATAACAACATCGAAATCGTATTACTTTGTAGAATGGTACGTCGTGTACGGACTAAAAATGTCTGTCTCAAGTCTTTATTCACCATACAGAAGCAAAGAATATATCTAGATGATTTCAATTTATCAAAAAATACCTCTTTTTCTGAGTGAAGAACCTTGACTTTACTTAGGACTCTGGCTTTGAGGATCCATAAACACATGTATATTTAGAGTAATCATTACATCAGAGGATATTAGTATTTGGAGAAAATTGATATTATTCTTCAATGCAACGATCAGTTTTGGTCTCTGTTATAACCAATATTACTTTCGGGAGCTTTTGCACCGGCTGTAGACCTTCTAAATTCATGTTAACTGGAGCGGCTTCGACGCATGCTCGAAAAGGGCGTCTTGAATGATCGATTCCTTACAGCCTATTGTGTACAATTTGATGGAATGGTTTACGAGTACACAGTAATTGGCTTTACTAGCATTCTCGGATGTCAATTACTTCTTCTCTTCCATGCATTTGTTTGTAAACTGTGAGAATTTAATCAGAACTCGAACATATTTTCACTAAAGAATCAACATAAAACATCATAAAATAATTATTCGAGCGCGCATTTCCCAAGCAGAACAGTCTCTGATCCCGTTGGTTTGGTCACATAAATGAGGAAACTCCAGTATACACTGTTTCTAATGATCACAAGTAATTGCCATATTGCCACGAGTCAAGTCTGTATAGATAAATCACAAAATGTTTTCATTTGGGCGAGAATTGCAGTGGGCGAGGATTGTAATTGTGCGAGGATTGCAACATGCTATTTGTCAGACTCAAATGTCGTGAGTGAGTAGATTACCTGACGGACTATTTTTAAGTATAGATAATTTTTGTTTATATATATGAACGCCGAATGAGTCGAGAGAAGAGAACTGAGTAGAAGGAGTTAGTGAAGATCAGAGGTAAATAAAGAGAAAAGTACCGAGGCCTGTGTGTGATCGCTGTCCGAGTGACTTTGCGTAAAGTATTGCTACCAATTCGGGGGACTGTTAATTTAAGGTGGTTGAAAGGCACCGTCGTGACACTGTTGAAAGCACGTCATGTGGGCAAATGAACTCTGACTTAGTAACTACGCAGGTTAGGCAAGTTATAAACAACGTGTCAAATATCTGTCATTTGAACGGATAACTTTTAGAGATTATTATTACAATGTTTTTATTTGACCATTGTTTCCAGTATAAAAAGATTTGGAACAAAAACAATGTTAAATATCCTATATTTAAAATTTGTTATTTTTATTTAAATTTAAGTAAACCTTTGTCTTATGAAAATGACATTTCAAAAAAACCAAAACTACCACTTAAACTATTATAAATAGGGTTACAAAAATGTCAAAACAATGCTTGTGCAGAACAGAAAATACGCATATACAAATAAGAAGCTAGTGTGGAAGGGGTTGTTAAAGAAAGACCAAAGACCTTTCACTGTTCTACTCAAATCCTCACAGGTTATTTTTGCTCCTTCACATGATCTTATATTTGGTGGTATTTAATTGGGAACGGACGGTGCCAGTAGATGGTGTGGATCGCTTATTAGGGTTGTTAGTTCATCTTTCCTAAGAATGAAATATCAGCTATAATCAAAATGCGAAGTATGTAGCATCGATGATGAATCAACATGATGTCAACATTTTGGTCCTTAGACATGTTTCATAAAAAATCTGGTCGTGTAGAGGACGAGTACTTTGTAAGGGTATTTCTCACAATTTTTCTGAACGTTTTTCACTTCATTATGGATATGAGTTAAAGAAATTTGTTTATCTGGAAGGAGCACCAAAGGTGTCTGATAGTTGAGTTGTTTTCAGTGAAACTGTGCTTGCACCAGCCAAATTCCAAAGAGAGAGAGAAGACGAAGAAAGATGGAGCTGACCGTATTACCATAACCAGACAAGCCCCACCTTTAGAGTTTCTGGCAGGGCAGTCAGAAGTAAGTTCGCAACGCTGTTCGAAAAGTTCAAGGAAATTGAATCGTTAGAACCGCGCCTCTTGAATAGAGGGGGCATAATTGGACGAAGTTTAGCAAGGCCTTACTGACATAAACTCGCGTATAGATGAGGCCAAGGTCAGCTGATCTGAACCCAGCATTCTTGATACTGAAAAATAGAGAAAAAAGAAGAAACAGGCAAAGGATATAAGATGAAAGGCCACTGAACGAATGGCACAGACATGACTTCGTGACGAAGGTGACAGTAGTTGCTTCTCAGAATTGTTTACGAGAAAACTTGACTTCGACATAGGTGTCATCTAAACGTTTGTTATGAAAGTCAAGGATTAGACATCTTCATGAGGGTACTGGTCCTTTTCCTCGTCCTGGATCTCGCATTGTAAAGCTCCCTATATATAGAATTACCGTTTTTCAAAGTTAGGACAGATCTGCACAGCAACGGCAGAAGCAGCTATCAAAATTGGTACTGTCAATAAGCATATATCATAAATGTATCTTGCAAAAACTACAACCTTCTCCATTCTAACAAAGCAACTCTGACATGCTATCAAATGCGGGGGGGGGAAGTGTGACGTCACGATTTTAAAAATCTTTGAATTATGGAAAAATACTCAATTTTCATGTTGCTCTATTAGAAAGAACGTCAATGGCCAAAATTGAGAATGTTGCTCTTTCCCAACCCCGAGATATTAGCTTTCAAATTTTTACATCTCACTAACAAAACTTTGTTAGTTAATGCTGGATCCTAACTTGAGAATCCAAGGAATATTAACAGAGTTTTGACCGGAGATTTTTGAGATTAAATCGCCTCTAGTTTAAACACTATGTACACCACGGCACTGGTATTTTGGGAAACAGTCTATTCCACAGTTGCCTTCCTATAACTGGAGTCAGATATTACTATTTCCAAAACTTTTGATTTGTGACGTTATCACTTTCCCTACGCAATAGATTCTGTCTGAAGTTCTTACTATGATTTGAAGACAGAAGAGAATGATAGCAGTGGGCATGTATGCAACAAGTCGGTCAATAAGGAAAAACCGTGCCTTATTTTTTGGGGTAAACCATTTACAAATCTGTTTTTTTCTTTGAAAAGGATCTAGAGGCAATCACAAAGAGCAATAGGTCACACTTGATCCCATTCAAATTGTAGAACCATTATTCAAGGAAATAATAAAGAGTTTTACTGTGAAAAATTTTAAAGTTAAAACTGATGAAGATGTTCGTTTGCTACTGAAACTTACGTTTTTTATTTGTTTGGGTGCGTTAAAAAAGCCTACGTTCTGATTTATTGTAATATCAATTTATCACATGATTCATAATACGACCTTTATGTACGTCGCTCTGGTTAAAATACGACAAAGATTTTCTATAGTGTAGTTTAATTGCTTCTAATGAAAATGTTGCTCTAAAGTACTGATATCATCGTTAAGTGTATGCCTTTGGATACATCCTACCTAAGGTACAGCACCACATATTGTTATCTAGAGTGGCGTAGTTTTTTCTGTTTGTAAAGGGGAAAGTCAAGCCCACAAAAGCTGATCGGTCAGTAATAGTCCACTAAATGAGAATTATAGAATTCTTTGTTTGTTACAAGACGGCGTAAGTTTCACTGATTTGTCACTTTAGTCACATAATCTACTTTTATGATTTAACCTGGTTAGCTTCGATAGTTCAGAAAGAAGTCAATAATTGAGATCACCTGTTATATGCCCAGCTTTACCTGCCTTTTCACGTGCAGACAAAAAACCCATGTTATGCCTAGAAAGAGAAGCATGCTATATCTAGAAAGAGAAAAATTCAGTACGTTTCTCATACATGGAATGTTGATTAGTTTCCAAACGTTTGAAATGAGACTTACAATGCACAGTCAGGGTCGTATAGTTGCTGGTTCTGCCTCCCACTATACTATGTGTAAAACAGTTGTACATTCCTGCTTGTGATCGATGCGCCATTGAAATAGTGTAAATAGGTGATTCTGCTTTAATGATGGTACCCAACTTTTGTATCCGGAACCAAGGAGTAGGATTAGCACTAACGGTACAGTTAAATTCCACTTGAGCACCTTCATTCACTACTAACGCTGGGCTCAGGCTGATGGATGGTTTGTCCATATCTATAAGCACGAGATGAAAGATTCACAAATATAAATTTTGGTAAAATGAAGACCCTGCACTCCTTAGCGGCAGGTTTCACTTACATGATAGTAACAGCATTAGCTACCTTTGTTTCTCTCGAAATAAAATTTATGAAAATCATCATGCTAGCGATTTAGTAAAACTGGGTCTCAAACAAAGTTGTGACGGAAATTTGTCTCACTAAGACCTTGTAGTGTCTCGCTGCCTTTCGCAGCTATGACATGACAAATTTTTTTCTATTATATTAATGTTACCTCATACAAGAGTATTTATTTATAAATTGTTATGGGCGTTTTGCTACCAGGTTACGACTTGAAATCCTGCAATAGAATGGGCATTGTAGTAACGCTGATAATTTAAAATAAAAAAAATGAAAAATGGAAATAAAAAAAAAATGAATATCAGGAAAAGTTAAGAAACAAAAAAAATATTTAAATTTAAAAATAAAATAAAAAATATATAAGGAAAGTAAGTGGCCATGCATGGCCTAAAGCTCTATTCTTACCCCCTAACTTCATGTCCGGTTTTACGTAACTTGCTTGAGGCTATTGCGAGATATTCACTGCAGTCTGCAATTACCGACATATTCCCTACCTTGGTTATTGACGGAGGGGGTTGCGGTGATCAAACTCTCGTATAACGTGGTTTCATTGTGAGTTGTTTTGTCTTCAAAAGTCTCGCTTCGTGTGACCTCTTTCTGATGTAATCGTTATTGCTGTTGTAGTTGTCATTTGACCAAAAAGTTGTTAGATGGATTTCAAGTATTTCTTTTTAGGCCTATATGCTATTCATCGTCAACGAGAACTGTTTTATATAAGTCTTAATTCAAAAATCTTTTTCGATTCATTATCTAGCATATCTGGAACAGCGTAATAATGGGTCCTTAATATATGTCTTACCGCCAGGTCCAAAAACTGTCAGGGTTTCCTTCAAGAAATAATAGTATCATGGATTGTTGCAGTTTAGTCAAGTTTTGTAAATAATGGTAAAAATGCTCCTCTCACACTCTAAATGAATGTGAGCTTAGCTATCACACTATACTGATAAAAGTAAAAAAACCAAAAAAATATTTTGGATTTGGGATACTCACAATAAACGGAAAGGTACACCTTAGAAGTACTCTGCGTCCTTGCTGTATTGTTAAACTGGCAATAGTATTCTCCTTCGCTCTTCCTTTGAATGTTCTTTAGATAAAGTACTGTTTCTTGAATAAGGGAGACAGGCATTTCCGTATCTTCAAAATACCATCGAACAGTTCCGCCAGGATTTCTCGCAGATTCGCAGCTTAGTGAAATGGATGCGCCTTCTATTACGGCGCGAGAACCATTTCGTTCGTGGAAAGCTTGGTCTAGATCTGCAATAGCAGAAAAGAGTTGATGATTATCCAGAGACTACGGGGATATTCAATTCTGATGATTACTGTTTCCAAACTAAATCTAAACCGATGATCTAAAATATTACCGATTTAGATCGTCGAACTTGTTTCGTCTAACGGACGCACTATGTCAAGTTAGGTCGACCTAAAATTAAGTGTGGATGTGGGGCAACCTTAATTGATGAGCTGATCTAACAGTTGACTCCTTTTCTAGTGATGCACCTAATTTCTAGGCGCAGTTTAAAAATATTGCTGTCGCTACTTATTTCTCCTCTGTTTTATGGCTCCAGTTTTCATTCGTGTACTCCGTAAAACATTTCCCTGCTGTGCACTCTGCGTCCTGAATTCAGATCGACTGAAAGATGTTCGCTTTGAGATTGTCTAAACACCGTTTCCACACTGCCGAGCTAAATTTCATGAAACTAAAGTAACTTGACTTGTCTCCTAGGTCGTGCACCGCATCTCCATTGATCTAAATATTTAATATAATAAATTTTAATAATATAAAATATATAATGTCTTTTTGGTAATTCTATGTGCTATTGTATTGATACTTTATGTAATTTGTCTCTCTCCGTTTATTAGGTAGTGTTAACACTTTCATTGTTTAAATTGGCTATTGTCTGTCTTAATACTCAAAGTTCATAATATCAATG